>OMMV01188257.1:0-22772 GCA_900302635.1 Chatrabus melanurus | reverse complement strand
GGGGGGGGTACTTTCAGTCACAATTTGAGCTCCATGTAGCACAGCAGTGACCTTTGACTCTCAAACGGCATGCTGGGAAACAGAGTTTTTACCCATGTGGTCCAAGATTATGATCCCCAGGAGAGGATAATTCTGAGCATAGTGGCAATATAAGATTTTGAATCCTTTATTTGGACACTATGAAACAAAATTATAGTGGTGACAAAGAACTTTTTTTTTTTACTTAAGTCATAAAAAATAAAATAAATAAAAGGTTTATTTTGGTTCTGTGGTAGTTTCACTTTTTGGCTCCTCCACTGCTGAAACTATTAGTTGATTGATCGATTGTTTTAAAAAAGAAAAAAAAAGAAAAAAAAAGTTGCTTTTACCGATCTTAAAGTGTTAAACGAAGAAGTTTGATGTTTTAAAGTAAGCCGTGTCTTTTGGTGGAATGTTGTGTGTATCCCGTTCACACATGCAGCGAATTGAAGCGCCGTAGCTGAGAATCCGGTCAGACCGGCTGTGATTAGTTTTTTCCCTCTCCGTATTGTTTTTCAGTCTGTCTCAGGAGTCATGAAAATATTTAACGCACAAAAAGGTTTGTTCCAAAGCTGCAGATCACATCATAGTCTGAGTCACGTCGCGGAGCTTCTATTTATAGCCCTCTTTAGCTCTTTTGTCCGCGACAACTTTCTGACAGGTTTTTTTTGTTTTTTGATTTTTTTTTTGTTTTTTCCCCCAGCAGCAGTCAGAACGGCGCTAAACGACAATAAAACATTTTCTCTTCTGCCTTAATTACAATGTGCCACGCTGGGACAGCAAATCGAATGGGCGCCATTGTGTCAATGAAGAGCAGAAATATGAAGAAAGATGATTTAGCCTTTTTAACTCTCACTGTCGTCGGTGTCAAAACGTTGTCATCTTTCCACAAACACAGGATTTGTATGAATGATTATAGAAATCGACCATGGACGTCTTTGACTTAATTTGAATGATTACCCGAGTCGTTTCCTCCAAGCGGGCCTCTGATGCAGGGCTTCAGCAGGAGGGGATTTCCAGTTGAGGCGCGACTGTCCGTCAAGGCTTCTCGGGTCAAACGAGGACAATATCCTCTTCAAATGTTGTGCTTTTTGCATTCACAGGTGCCAATTTCCTGTACATGTCCTCAGGAGCCGCTCCTGGCCCTGTTAGCAGTCGTAAGAACCCCCACCGAGCAGGTTCTGTTGTTACTGTGCTAATGAGCGCCTGAGTCGTTGACAATAAGGCCTCATTTACACACACATCACTATTCACCACGGGCTTGTTACTGACCCTTTAGCGTGAATTGTGGGAGTTTTTATGTGGATGCGAGGCTCGTCTACCGGTTTCCAAGTTAAATGACATCTGTAAACGGGGAAACTGTGGATGTGTGTATGCATACTGTGTGTGCGCGCGCATAGGTCAGGTTTTAATGTGGATTCCACACACAGACTCCTGCTGTTGACATCTGTTACTTCAGTCTAACAGCCCTGCAGGGTCGACCCGTAAACCACAGTGACCCTCGGAGGCCTCGTCCACACTGCTCCGTTTTCATCAGGAGCGCGTGTCCGTGTCTGAAAGTATCTGCGTCCATATTAAAGCCGCGTTCATTTCTTCTTCAGCGTTTGGGGCGCGCTGTACTGCAGAGCAAACTGAAAGGTGTGACACGTTTTGCCATCGTGTGGCAGGAGGCTGATACTGCAGCGGTAAATTCGACCAATCGGCTTCTTTCACCGTGCCACAGGGCTGGAATGGCTGCACATCAGCCTGTCAGAAAGCCTCCACGCTGTTTGATTACCCATAATCCTGTGCTCTGCGTCGACTAGACAGAGGAGCAGCAGCCCCGCAGCTGTAAAAACCGGCCCGAGCTCGTACCGGCGGGGGATTTGGTCCAGTCAGGTGTTGAAGCTGCAGGGCAAAGAGTTTGTCGAGTCCAGCGGAGCGAAAACTATGCAGACGGTGACATTTGTGGACGCCTGCGAGACGCCGCAGATGAGTTTCTCTTCACGCTGTGCAATCGGATGTCCATGTAGAAAAGGGGCTTCCCAGAATGACGAGGCGTCGTCGTTTGTGTAAACGCCTCGCATGAGTAACTTTTTCCCCGTTTTGGTCACAACAAACATGACGGCGGCGTCGGCTGTTGTTCCTTTAACCACCAACATTCTCGAGAGAAGCATCATAACAGCGTCCAATTAAGAGTGCGTTTAGTTATTAATATCCTGTTTGTGTCTAATTATACACTGTGCTGCTGCTGCTGTGAGTCACACGTGTCCGTTTTTCTTGTTTCTGTCCAGAATATACTACTGGTATGACGAGAGGGGGAAGAAGACGAAGTGCAATGCTCCACAATACGTCGACTTTGTCATGAGCCTCTGTCAGAAACTGGTCACAGACGAGGAAATCTTTCCTACAAAATATGGTGAGTATCGTCTCCTTCCAAGGCTGCAGCGCCTTTAAAACGGTCTCAGGCTCAGTGTACTTACTGGTGTCGTACCGCTGCCCTCTGCTGCTTCACTTTGGCGCTGCTTGCTGTTCCACTCCTTAATCCACTTCCTCCTGTCTGGTTGGTTTGGTTTTTTTCTCCTGCAGGAAAAGAGTTCCCAAATTCCTTTGAGTCCTTGGTAAAGAAGATCTGCCGGTACCTGTTCCACGTGCTGGCTCACCTCTACTGGGCGCACTTTAAAGAGACGGTGGCTTTGGACCTGCAGGGCCACTTGAACACTCTGTATGCACATTTCATCGTTTTCGTAAGGGAATTCAATCTGGTCGACCCCAAGGAGACCTGTATCATGGACGACCTGTCCGAAGTCCTCTGCACCCCGGCGCCGTTACCCGCCCCGGCGCCCTCCGCCCCAGCCTCAGCACCCTCCCCTTCTTCACAAAACCACGTAACGGAGAGATGAGCAGGGGCTTGTGGTGCGACAGCAGCCCCGGCGTGATAGAAGTTCAGATAGAGAAGGAAACACACCCTGGCCCCATTCCTTGGTGCCGGCCGGACTTAGAGACCTTCCACCACCCTTATGTTTTGCTACTACTCCAACCAGCCAGAAGGAAGGGGGGAGGGTTTTTGGCGGGGAGGGGTTTGTCACGCCAGCAGGAATTGGCGTGAGCATTCCTCCCAGGGGCAAATCCCTCCCGTCTTCTCTGCAACTTAAACTAGGAACAAAACAGTATGTGTATGTTTTATTTCAGTTTTTGTTTTTTTTCTTAAGTTTTACTCTGTTGTATTTTTTGTTGTTTCCCTGCAAGGGGGGGGGTCAGTGTGTGGGTCGGCCCCCCCTCAGTCCTCTACCTAACATTCAGTGCAGGAAGGGGGCGTCGCTTTGCTTCAGCCGATTGTACAGAGTTGTGGAGGAAAGCGTCTCTACTGACCTGTTGTTCGTCGTTCCCTCCTCTGGCCACAGGAGGCGCCCTGTGGGCGGATGGCCGCTACGCCGGCCAGTAGGGAGCCACGTTACTGCCTAACAGGCCGATACTAGCCAATCACTGTCTGGGTTGTTTAACTGGGGAATGATTAAAGAGCTTCCCACTCAGGACCTGAGAGAAAATATCACTGCTGCCGGAGAGAATTCACTCTGTTCTGTCTCCTCCCGCTGTCCGTCTTTCTCCCGGTTCATCAAAGCGCTCACTTCTCCCCTTTTTGCAGACGTCCATCATGTAGAACTCCACTATAGTCAGAGTAATCTGCATCCCTACCTGTAGAGGGCAGTAAAGTTAGAGTGGCGGTGCCACAGAGACAAAGAATATATAAAGATTGTATATTAGATATTTAATCTGATCAGAGAGTCGACGCTTCGAGCCCGACTCGGTGCTCACGTGGCTTTATCAGAACCGTTTGCCGGGTCAGCACAGCAGCAACCCCCTAAAACCGCCGCCAACGCCTCCTCCAGCAGGACGACAAAGACATGAGGTAATGTCTGCAGGCCCACGGGGGGAGGAGGGGGGATGTGGCGTGGTTTAGGGTTGTTCCCGTGTTGCTGGATTTCCCAAAAAAAAAAATCCTAAGCAGTCTCAGTGCAACCTCAGCCTCTTCTGGGTTTTTGTTTTTGTCCCTTTACATTTTATTTTTTTAATTTACCTGAGGAAAATAGTTGAGAAATAATAAAAGTAATGGTATCCGTGTGTGTGCGTGTGTGTATAGAAAAGGCTCAGTCTGCTTGGACTTCACTGTACAAAGAATCACAAGCGGGTTCTGTCAGACGGCCTCTGCGTGGAGGAGGATTGGGGCTATAATTCTCATTTTTTTAATTTATTTTTAATTTTTTTTTTCTTTTTTGCAGGGTTCTTCAGTTCTGTCTCTTGTTTTATGTATTTTAATTATTAACTAAGTTAAAAGCGATTTAATATTTTAAGCTCTGCGGATTATAATCTAATAAAAGAGAGAAATGCCACCCGGCCTCAGTGTCTTTTGTAAAAGTGTCTCCATCACCTGTTCACGAACACGGTCTTATTTTATGGTTTGTCGTTGAAATAACTTTATTTTCAGCTTTGTGAAATGACGGCACAGCTGTGAAGCAGATTCATGCATGTCCACCAGGGGGAGCCCTCCCCTCACTGGAATTCGGTAAAGGAAGAACCACTGGATGCCGCCCCCTCCCCCCATCCATTAGAGCACTATAGAAGTTACTGTCCGCCATATTGTCTCACCCATAACGTGCTGTTTCACAGCGTTACACGTTCAGTGTGTTACACCGGCTTAAGTACAGGATCTAGGGATTTGTAACTGTCGCCGTAAGGGGATGTTTCCAGAAGCTTCTGGCTGCTGAATGAATGAAGTTACTTTCTTACAGCGCCTTTCTCAGTACCCAAGGTAGTCCCACGTTACAGTGAAGGGGGGGACCTCACTAACCACCACCAATGTGTCGCACCCACCTGGGTGATTCATGGCAGCCATTCTGCGCCAGAACGCTTGCCCCACACCAGCTTGAGGTGGAGAGCGAGGGTATGACTAAAGCAGCCAATTGTACTGGGGGATTGAATGAGTCAGTTTGGACAGTTTAGCCAGGACACCGGGGAACCCCTACTCTTTACCATAAGTGCCATGGGGTCTTTTATGACCAGAGCGAGTCAGGACCTCGGTCTCCTCTGAAGGACGGCACCTCCTACAGCACAGTGTACCCACTTCGGGATTGATCGCAGCACGTCGGGATTGATAGATTGGCCGGAGGGAACAGTGCCACCTACTGACACCACTTCCAGCAGCAACTCTGTGTTCCCGGGGGAGGGGGGGTCTCCTCCCATCCAAGTACTAACCAAGCCCACACCTGCTTAGCTTCAGCAGTTCAGCTAAGGCAGGATCCGTTGGTCTGGCAATGGATCCGTTGGTCTGGCATTGGATCCGTTGGTCTGGCATTGGATCCGTTGGTCTGGCATTGGATCCATTGGTCTACTCTAGACTGGAATTGCCACCTCAGAATGAGGAAGTGGTATCATTTACATTTTAAACATCGACATCCATTCATTCACTTTCTGAACCTGCTTATTCCAGTTAAGGGTCACGGGGGGCTGGAGCCTATCCCAGCGGTCATTGGGAGAGAGGCAGGTTACACCCTGAACAGGCCGCCAGTTTATACATTGATGTGTGTATTTAGATATGATCAGGTAAAACATCGCGACGCTGGCACAGCAATACAAGTTCTTATGATTCTGTGCCGCATAAATGCATTAAATTGAATTAACTCACGACTTTGCAAACTAGATTACTATAGGCATACATTTAACCATGAAAATGTTTTAGAATTTGAAAAAGGCAAGTGGCCTTCGAAGCCGTATTGACCAGTCTCACTCAAAAAGAAAAAAGTCTTGGGTGAGACAACATGGCGGATCATGCACTTCCGGTGATTTCAATTAAGTGTGGGTCCTGATTAATCCAGTGTGTAGCTTGTTTATAAAGCATCATTTGTGCATAAATGTGTCATTACTAACTAAATTTGGATTATTTATATTTCCATTAGAATTGCTCAGATTTAATAATTGCTTTAAAATACTGAACATAAATCACATGCAGAAGTATATAGAGGTTAAGTTTTACGATGGCACGTTGTTGTCGTTTGTCTTTCGGCTGCTCGGGTCACCACAGCAGATCAAGTAGAGGTCTGCATTTGGCACAAGTTTTAGCCCAATGCCGTTCCTGACCCAACTCCAGTTCTACCCAGAAAACACACACACAGCCCCTGGTCTTCCTAAGCAAGTTCGCCTCCAAGTACCTATCCGACCGTCAGCCGTCCAATGGGTTGAGCAATGCTGAGCAGAGCTGAGCGCTCAACAGACCAACCATTGAGCGAGGATCGGAACATGTCATCTAATTTATTCACGACTCATAAATATTCACGATCTCGGGCGCCGCCGGCCAGTGCCACTAGTTCTACCTCTATCGGTGAGACGCCATTGTCAACGGAGGATTCACATCCGTTTTGATCATTTTCGATCGATCCCAGGGTTGAACAATATGTACTTGGGGGGGGGGGGGTCATGAGCCGTTCCCCAGCGGTCTCCCAGCCAAGTACTGATCAGGACTGACTCTGCTGAACTTCTGAGATCTGACAGGATCAGGCGTACACAGAGCAGGTTGGCTGCTTACGATGGCACATTCCGTTTCAAATTTATTGGAATTCAATAATAAACTAATCTTAAATTATTCTCTTGAGAAGATTCAGTTTTTCAAAGCTTGATGATACAAATTCCAATTATGTGATTCGAGTTGGTTTTTTTTAATATAAATTATTAAATTTGAGCAATTCCAATTAAAATAAAAATGATCCAAATACAGTTTGTAGTGACACTATAGGACCAGTTTAAGAATTTTAAATAACATGGTTTTGCTTTTTCATGTAGAATCTAGAACAAAAAAAACAAAACATGGTTTTACTCCAGGAAACATTGTTTTATTGCCCAAAAACGGCATTAATAATCATGCTTAAATTGATCAACAGTTTGCTGCTGAAACAGTCACATTATACAGCTTTTCCACGATAATAAATAACAGCCACCAGGTGTCTTAAATATTGAAAAATCTGCAGTCAAAAATACACACACAAAAAAATCTTAAGTTTAGATTGGATTGTGCCTGTTGCTGTCAACCCTTCACAATAAAATCCATAAATCCTTTATTAATGCAGGTCTACAGGGTGACGTTTGTAAACTAATACATGTTCAAATTAATGGTACAACTTATTTTCCACATTTTTAACCATGATGACAGCCCCCCCCCATCCCTTCCCCCTCCATCCCAAAAAAAAATCAGGTTGTGTGGTTTTTCAATTCACTTTTTCGTGATGTTTAGGTTGAAAATGATAAACTTTTGTGCTAAATGATTTAAGAACAGATATTGTTTGCTACTTGGATTTAAAAAGAATTGTGCAGCCTAAATATTTAATATTTATTCTTGCTTCTGCCTGCTCCTTCTCAAACATTTCTTTTTTTTATTCTAATGTGCTTTATTTATGTATTATGTATTGTAATCCTTTGTTTGTTGTAAACTAACCATTTAATATCTAAATATTTGCTTTAAGGTATTTTACTAAGTATTTAAATACTAAATGTTGAGCAAAATATAATAGTATTAACATATCTGCCATTTTGATTAAATATTTGGCCAAAAACTCAATGGTGTAGCTCAATATTTAGATACATCAACCTAAATATTTAAATAATTATTTATAATAATGAAATTCTTTCATTTCTGTTCTCCTGAGCGATCAGATTTCCCCCTGCTGGCTCTGGATGAACAATCCTCCGAGGCCTTCAGAATTCCCAGTGATTCCCTCTGCTGTTAAAACAAATGGGGATGATGATGTTGATTGTCATGTTCTTTAACCAATCAGATTTTGACTTTTCTATGTTGGGCGTGTTCTTTGGCACTCCGTGGCCTGCTAGCTGGCCTGTAGCTACGGCAGCAGTGTGGGCTAATCAGCGAGCCCGTTAGTGAAGTGAAAGTTGGTTAACACATAATGTGGCCTTTAAGTTCAAGTTCTAATTCATTTAAACTCTCTTTCTTGCCATTTTATTTTTTTCTTCGTAATTTTTTTTCTTTTTTATATAAAATTTTTTGCTTTGTTTTGTTTGTTTGTTTTTTTAATGCACAATGGCCAAAGGAGGAGGAATGGACTTGTTTGCAGCTGTGGACTGTATGACTGTGTTATTGAACTGCTTATAAAGAAAGAAAGACGGATGGACTTTGTCTTCAAGTGAGGAGCAGCTTTGGTAAGTTTGGATTTTTTAAAATGTATTTACTTGCTATTGATTATTGCTTGCTTTAGATCGTGCTGATGATGCGAATGACGTCTGTGGCCTGGCTGTGTCAGTGCTGCACGCAGCAGCTTGTCTGGAACCTGGTGAAATCTGATTGTCATTTGTGTTTGTGGCATTTCTGCTTGGTTGGTGGTCATACGAGTAAATGTGGCTGGCTGATGTGTTTTCTCTAGTTTCTTTGGTAATGACTGGTTTGGGATATATGCCATTGTAACGGTGGCCAGCAGGTGGTGCTGTGCAGTGAAGTAAAAACTTCACTCCCTGATGCCAAACGATTAGGGACCTTGGGTTTTGGCCTCGTGGTTAGAACACTGCATCCCATGCGGGAACTGCAAGTTTGAGGCCAGAGAGGGCCAAGATGACGCAGGTTACACCATGTTTATTTGTGATACTGCATTTAATTGTGGGAGGACAGCTCTGAAGGCCTAGGTGTAAAATGCACAGCCTGCCACTGTTAAATATGCAACTAAAGATTTAGTTAAATGTGAAATAATTCTTTAAATAAACTTGACTAAATATTGAGAAGCATCAACCTGAATATTTAAATGTCACTAAATATTTAGTTAAACATTAACTGAATCTTTATTTAATCTTTTATCAGTATTTAGTTATATCAACCTAAACATTTAAATATGCAACTAAATATTTAGTTAAATATGCAACTAAACCTTTAATTCATTTTTAGCTATATTTATATAACTCAACCTAAATATTTAAATGTGTAACTAAATATTTAGTTAAATATTGACTAATCCTTTAATTCAATTTTAGCTATATTTAGATGCATAAACTTAAATGTGTAACTAAATCTTTAGTTAAATATTAACTAAATCTTTAAAGTTTTAGCTAAATATTTAGTTACATATTTAAATATTTGGGTTGATGTATCTAAATATTTAGCAAAGTATATTTAAAGAATTGGTTAATACTTAACTAAATATTTAGTTCCATATTTAGCTCAACATTGAGAGATATATACAAGTTTTTAAAATAAACCCCCAAGTAGTAAACTTTGAGCTCTTACATTAAAAATTTTTAGCATAACAAATTAAAGTTTTCAGTGTAAATGTGATGACAAACTAAAACATGTAACACTGGTGGTGTTTTGTTTTTTTTTGGTCATGGCTAAAGTTGAAGTGTTAATTTGAACATGTATTACAGTTGTGTTCGAGGTCTAATCCATTATAATAAGAAGCAGTGATGAGTAGATTTTTTTTTTTTTTTTTTTTTAGAACTGTGGACTTTAAGTGCATTCTCTCTCCCACTGACCCTGAGTAAAAAGTCCAGATGTGTGCACGCGCTTTGGACTGGATTAACGGCTCTGATTAGCTGTCCATCCTGTGCCGCCGCTCCAGCGTGGACGCGCGGCGTCTCCTCACCGACGCCTTCAGGGTGACGCCCTCGTTCAGTTTGTACTGCGCGATGCCGCCCACCTGGTCCAGTTTCTTGGCGCTGCAGCACGGCGTCGGCACCCTCACCGTGTTACCGAACTTGAAGTAATCCACCGCGTACATGCCGTCCTCCTCTGACACGGTGGGCACGAAGCGCTGCCCCCACAGGATCTCCTCGGACACGTAGGAGGTCCGGGCCTGCGTGGTGATCCCGGTGGTCTCCACCACGCCCTCCAGCACCACGATCACCTCGATGTCGTCGTGCTGCAGGTCGGAGGCGGACAGCTCGTACAGCGGGCTGTGCTTGTCGATCACGTGACAGATGATGAGGGGGGACACGAGGAAGACCCCGTTGGTGCCCACCGGGTTATCCATGTGGATGTCGATCTGGTCCAGAGGCACCACCTCACCTTCCTCGGTGGTGCTTCTCTTCACCACCTGCATCCGCACGGTGGCGCTGATGATCATGCTTTTCCTCAGGTCCCCGATGCGGACCATGAAGCAGAGCTTGTTGTTGCGCACGGAGATAACCGCGTGCTTGCTGAAAATAAGCGTCTCCGCGCGCCGGTTTGCCTGCGCGGTTTTCATGAAGATGCAGCCGAGCATGATGGCGTTGATGACCAGGCCCACGATGTTCTGCACGATCAGGATGATGATGGCGGACACGCACTCCTCCGTGATCATCCGCCCTCCGAAGCCGATGGTCACCTGGACCTCTATGGAGAAGAGGAAAGCGGAGGCGAAGGAGTGGATGTCCGTTACGCACGGAACAAAGCCGTCATCTCCTCTCTGGTCCAAATCCCCGTGCGCAAAGGCGACCAACCACCAGATCATCCCGAAAAGGAGCCAGCTGCACAGAAATGACATGGTGAAAATGATGAGCGTGTGAAGCCATTTTAAATCCACCAGCGTGGTGAACACGTCCTGCAGGAACCGGCCCTGCTCTCGGATGTTGGTGTGCGCCACATTGCAGGTGCCGTTTTTGGCGACGAACCGAGCCTTCCTCGGTTTGGCCTTAAACTTTGGCTGCTGGACATTCTCCGCCAAACGGGTCAGCAAGTAATCCTCAGGAATAAGTCCTTTCCTGGACAACATAGCGCTCCCATGCTACGCGCACGCAAATAAGATTTCTCCTTGGCGCGCCCGGGCAGCGGAGTCTCGTTCGTCGCGCGTTTTTCTGGGGAGGTATGTGCGCTCCTCACGTTGCCTCCGAATCAGGTGCTCCACGGCCGCGGAGTCCCATGAGAAGACTCCTCATTCAGCATCGCAGCTGCCGCCGTCAGTCAGGCGCGCTGACCGCACGCGGTGTGGCACCGTGCGTAAACGAAAAGCAGCGTTAACGCTGTGGCACAATCGGGCACTTTTTATGACGTTTGAATGACAAAGGCGGCCTTTGGTGGCGCACTTGTCTGTGTTCTGTCACACGAGGAGAGGAGGCTCAACGCGCACCCGCGAGCTTTCAGTATCATACCCTCAACTAATAACTAATCACATTTTATTAATCCTTTCATTTACACATGAATCGGTGGTGGCCTGTTTAATGGGGTTTAAAAACGATCTTTATTTTCTCCTTTTCATGACTTTAAGTTGATTATTTATAGGCCACATTTCAATTTTAGGTCCATAATCAGTGTTGTGCAAAAGTTAACATACCTCAAACATTTCAAAGTAATTAAACGCTGATCTTTATTAATAAGTAAAATATCTGACCACTTCATATTTAAAATACATTTCTTTTAAGTGACATCCTGCAATTAATAAGAAAATAGTGTTCAATTTAGCCGGTTTTTACAATAATGTTATTAGTTTTATTAATTTTATTAGTGAACAACCATCTTTGTGTTGTCATGTATCAAGAAGTACACCTGCAAAGAAATCCATTCTTCAAATGAAATTTTTAACTTTATCAAAGGAAAAATAATAAGCTGCATTTTAGTGAAAAAAATTATGGCATTTTAAAATTTGCACAATTTGCACAGTATTGTATATTTGCACAGTGCCATTTAATTTTAGCTGTTTATCACAGCTAAAATAAAATAAAAAATAGTAATCAACAGTAAATGATGAATATAAGCTGGTAGTGCAGCCTGTCAGGTTTTTATTTGATGGTAATTGGGTCCAAAGCAGAATGAGCACGTTTGTGTGTGGGCCCTTAGAGACCAAAAGTAATTGGATAGTTGACTACATTCATTTTGTATGCCTGCTTATTCCAATTAAGGGTCACAGGGGGGAGGGGGGGGGGTGCCTATCCCAGTGGTCATTGGGCGAGAGGTGGAGTACACCCTGGACAGGTCGACAGTCCATCACAGGGCCACATATAGACAAACACATTCACACTCTCACTCACACCTACAGTCAATTTAGAGTCACCAATTCACCTAACCTGCATGTTTTTGGAAGTGGGGGGAAGCCAGAGCACCCAGAGGGAACCCAAACACGGGGAAAACATGCAAACTCCATACAGAAAGGACCAGCTCAGAAGCGAACCTGGGACCTTCTGGCTGTGAAGCAACAGTGCTAACCATTAAGCCACAGTGCTGCCCTAGTTGACTGTTATTCCCTTATTATTTCATTAAGAAGTCAGCCAATAAAACACCTTGAGCTGATTTCAAGTGTTCAGAAATGATGTATTGATCAATCTGAAAAATTGTGTGGCCATGCACAAAGCAGACGTGAGGGAAGCCATGAAGACCTCCATGACAGCTCTGGTGGCATTGCAAGCTTCAGTGGCTGTGATTGGAGAGAGTGTCCATAAAATAACTTGCACAAAGGAGACTAGTGAGGGAAGCCATCAAGAAACCATGATAACTTTGATGACATTGCAAGCTTCAGTGGCTGTGACTGGAGAGTGTCCATGCAATACCATTTGACTTCGGCTTCAGCAGTCACAGCTTCATGTTAGAGTTGCATGGAAAAAGAAGTTAATGACCTATGACATCACGGCTACAGTTGCCCACGTGCATTTTGGCAAACACAGAATGGTGTGCTATTCATTTATCAGTGCTCTTCAGGTGCAGCTGCTCATCCCAAAGCAACACCCATGACTGATGATTATTATGTAATTGGTTGTTTTGACAGCATCATATATCTACTAGCTGCTGCTGCTAAAGTCATATTTCTTCTGCAGAACCTCTTTTTCAAACCACATAACATAAAAGACAAAGTTAAGTGATAATTTATTTTATTAACAAAGATTTAACATTTTATTTATGTACAAATATAATACAACATGAATAAAAAATAAAAAGAATTGTATTCCATGGGACAATTGCACTTTGAATGTCTTCCATTGACACTTGATTTTCTTTGTGCTACTTGTCGGCTCGCACAAAGGAGGCGAAGACGCTGTCTTCTTTGTTGAGCAGGGCCCGGGGCCGGTCGTACTCCAGGATGATCCCTCGCTTCATCACAATCACCAGGTCGGCATTCAGGATAGTGTGGACTCGATGCTGTGCAGTGGACAGGAAGAAACACTCTCAAAGATTCTAAAGGACTCTATGAAGCAACTAAACTGAACAAAATGTAAAATCATACATAACATACTGTTTGCAAATTAGCACCCTTATATCAGTTTCAACAATATATGAACGTTCTGTTTATGAAAACTCTTATCAAGCATTCTTGCATTATGACTGCTGGAATTATTTATGCAAATTAACCCCTTAATTAGCATATCTGGGTATGTGAGATTATTACTGTAATTACAATATGCAAACATTGTGAATATAATGTGCCTATCATGCAGCATTCTCAGAGAACAGCTGCTAGGGGGGGAAAAAAATCACTTTGTCATTAATGTTAATATATGCAGCAAATGTTCCTAAATAATTTTAATAATTTTATCCACTCCCCAGAGATTACCTACAGTGTGAGTATCAAGTGTTTACCTTGTATCTTTATCATGTTCACAAAAAAAAACCAACTTTCATACACCAAACAACCATAAAATCTTTGCACAGCGGTCAATGTGGCGACCACTTAGTCACCAATTTCGCCTTCATTTGAAGGCTGGTGAGTACAATCACAAAATAGATCGCAAGTCGGTGACTTGAATTTTTCATCTCGTTATATTTGTTTCTACTCGCTGATGATCTGATGCACGACATGCATTTTGTGATCAACGGAAGCCTGCAGAAGAAAGTGCTGTTGGCGAACGTGCATTTAAAACATCGGCAATAGTGAGGGGCACGTGCATGCAAATGGCACCGAGTTCTTATTTCTTCAGTTATCAGTAAGTACTAACTTTTAATAATACGGTCGGAAAACAGGTATAATATGCAGCCGTTAAAGTGGACCTGAATGGTCCGGAACAGAGTTCCAGCACTTTCCATAACTTTTTCCACAATTGCCATTAAATTCCAAGCATAAAAAAAAACAACCGCCGCTGCAGCGAAAATAACTCTGCTCTGATCCGTTAACAAGAAAAGAGTGGGACAGAGTACTTTCTGTTCGAAGCGGATGAGGAGTAATAATTGATTCGCAAAAGCTGTTTGCAAATGTGCCATCATGCATTTCAGACCAAAGGAAACCTCAAATTTACCAAAGCACCTAAAAGACTGACCCAGAACTGTTTGAAGATGAGCGACTAGCAAGCTAGTGTAATGTAACCATACATACAACATCTAACTTAAACAAATCTGGCAGCCCGGTGTCGAGCCCGACTGTGTCATGAACCAGCACTTCATAGCAATAGTGGAGTCGGGGACAGCTAGCCACGATGCAACGTTAGCGTTGGTATTAAAAATGAAAGCTGGCCAAAGAAAAAAGTCACAGAGCGGTGTTAGATATGACAAGATTACACTGTGTCTAGTTTAAGTGTCGTGTGGTGTCGAAGCCATGGCTCCCTGGCTTGGCTAAAAGCTTCATTACTTGAAGCGTCATACTAATGCTGCGTTCAAGACGACTCAGAAAACCCAAGTTGGAAACGTCAGAGTTCCAAAAACCATGCGTTCACTTGGTGAACTCTGAAAACAATATGGATGCAGGCAGTAGCATATTCGAGCTTTGTTGTTGTCTTTACAAGGAGCACATAAATAAGTTGTTACAACTGCTTGTCACGGATGAGGAAGATGGAAAATGTGTTAGATGAGTCTATTTCTATTTGTAGCCTGGAATCTGTGACATCAATTGTAATATCAAGTGTAAAAGACATCTTTTGGAATGAATAATGAAAACATAAGACTTTTTCCCTTTTTTTTTTAGTCGCTTAGTGGCTCCTTGAAGTTTTTCAAGTTAGGAGCCAGCTGGCCCCTAGCCGAAAATGTATAAATCAAGGCCTGTTAGCAGCTGATATCTACTGTTTGTGAGTTACCTGTGCTATAAGTATCAAGTGTTTACTGTGTGTTGTTAGAGTTATCACATTCACAAGAAAAATTACTTGATCCTCAGTCATATGCAAATATATGCACCAAAGAACCATAAAATGTATGGTACATGTATCAACTATGTGTGGCTGAGTTATCACTTTCATAATAAAAATTACTGGTACTTCATCTTCACATATGCAGATATATACACCAAACAACCTTAAAATATAATTAGCTCATCTACTCTCTATGAGGTATCGACGGTTAAGTATCAAGTGACCACCATGTATTGTTCTTGACCTATCGTATTTACAAGAATGTCTCCACACACACCGGCAGGCACAAGCACGACAACATAATATCCCGCTGACATAGTGGAAGGTCACGGAAATAAGCAACTTCGCAGTAATTATCAGAGGTTACTTTCAGGTCGCCACCTCCTCTTTGCTCCTCTTTGTTCCGGGTTATTTCTTATCCAACGTGAAAGCTTGAACCTTGATCTGTGACCTTTTGATGCTGTAACCTGAAAAAAGTCAGAAGCGCTCACCTCACTTTTCTCTCCCGTTTGAGACAACCCTGCAGTAACCGCTCGTGACGATGCCGCGCGCGTCTGCAGCTTTGCATCCGTTCACAAGCGTCGGCGGTGTGGAGCGAAGATAACAGCTCAGAGCAGCATGCATTACTGTAAAAGCGTGAAGTGCTGCTGCAGCACAGAGGGACATACTTACTGCTATAGTCACGACTGTTCGGTCAGCAAAAGCAGTCATCACCACTTTCTGCAGGATGCTCTCCTGTGGGGACGCAGAGGGACACCAGGTTGGCTGCAGCAGACTTTAATGAGTACTGAGGAAAAAAACATTCGAGCATTTGGTAACAAGCGCTACCGCGTTACCATGGTAACAAGCGTTACCATGGTAACGCGGTAGCGGCTCGTGCATTGAAAAAATATTTGCTCAGTATCATTAGTGGTGATCCCCAAACGCTCACTGTTCAGAGATCTTTGGGGTTTTTTTTGTCTCGCTCCTCCTCTCTTTTGTGTGTCTGATGAAAAGCTGATCGCTGCATGCTTGAGGGCGGCGACAGCGGCGCCGCTTTTTGTGACGGGTAATGTAAAGAAAGGCTCTTAAAGAGAGAAGCAACTCTTTGTGGCCACGGCCTGCCCTCAGGCTTTCACTGTGCTGAATATTTCTCTTTCTGCTTCGTGCACACATTCTACGTTTAATCCTCCTTTTTTTCCAGCTTAAAAGCAGCTGACCTATTTCTGTTGAGATATAATGTGGAATTCTATCCGTAGCTGAGTCTCAGTGACAAGCAAGTGAACGATTAAAGTGTCCTTTCCATAAATACTCCATCTATTGTTCTTTGTTGCCACGCCGACTGTTTAAATGACCTCTTGACCTCTGTGTGAGTATTCACACACATTTCCTGCATCTCTCCATTTTCTGCCATTTTTCATTCCGCTTCCTTCTCCCACCGGCAGCTTTCCCCTTTGCTGCCAATTCTCCACAACGCTCTTGCAGGCACGCGCTCACCGTTGCCATGTCGATGGATGCGGTGGCTTCGTCCATGATGAGGATGCTGCTCTTCCTGACGAAGGCTCTGGCCAGACAGAACAGCTGTCTCTGACCCTGACTGAAGTTCTCTCCTCCCTCCGTCACTGTGGCATCTGAACGCACAGACACACGCAAACTGACTCACCACTCAACGACCAGTCTTTGCATTATTATCAAATCACAGCTAGAACCCAACATCAGCACAACATCATTACTTTAATTAAATTAACGGCTAAAGATAATTAGACGTTACCGCTCGGTTTAAACATCAATGTGATGTAAATCTCTTACATGTTAATTACTCTTCCAGTTAATGTCGTTTTTTTTTTTTACCGACTCTGCTTTCTGCTGCTCGACTCGGCTTTGACAATTGCTTTGTTTGTGAGAAAACCTTTTTTTTTTTAAATTAGTACAGCTAAAAAAGAAGGAGAGTGAATGAAGCAGCCGAACACTAAAAACAGTAACAAAATAACTGACAACCTAATTTTTTAATGGTTAACACGTTAGTAGTAGAAAACGTCTGAAGAAATACGGCCAGCTCCATTTTTGTTGGTTTATTTGTTTGTTTTTCTAATATGCCGGTTTATATCAAACCTGCATCAGTCTTACAGGTTAACTCTGGTTAGTTAGTGTGGAGAAGATGGGAGCACATGGTAAAAAGATCCTAATGTAGATTAACTTAATATCACCAACAATACATGTTCTAAATGATCATGAAATGCACAAACATGGTAATAAGTTCAATAAACTGTAAAAAAAAAAAAAAAAGATTTGAAATTTTAAGTTGACTGAATTTGAAAAACAAAAGTTCTCCAGAGCACAAAATATAAACCAGGTCATTTAAGGTCTCTTTTACATTCTGTTTTTAACCCGAACCCCGAACCCTAATAGTCAAGCAGCCAAAATGTTGAACGCGCAATGTCTACTACCGTAAACTTAACTTTTCTTTTTTCTTTTTTTACAGAAACATGTTCTAGATAGTTAGGAGAGCAAAATTAACTTGGTTGCTACTTTGCAACATTGAGCATTTTTAGTTGCAAAGTTGTAGTGTAGCAGGAATAGTAGTTGTACTATCAGCATAGCAGTAGTGTAGCAGTACCAGTAGTATTGGCTTAGTAGTGTGTTAGCAGAATACAGCGGACTGTCACTACTGAAAGCTGTTCATCATGCTGTAAAAACTGCTAATACTGGTGTATTCTGGTTTTTTGGCTTCTAATTTTAACTGCTGCATTTGATACATGTTGATGTTGCCGATATCGGTCTATTAATGTTTGTTTGACTGCATTTCGTTTCTGACCTCTCATCAACAATGACTTCAGACTCCGACTCTCAGAAACCCACAAAAAGACGTACACGACCATCCAGTTTTATAGAGCTGAAAGTTGGTCATGCTTCAAGATGGCAGTGACCTCCATGTTGAATTCTGAAGCAACCAAAGCTAATTTTGCTCTTCTAAGTATCTACAACACCATTCTACAATAAACTGTAGTGAGCACTGCAGTGTCCTGTGCAGGACACATAGGGCTGGTAACTCGACTAGAACCACCTGTGGGTTTGAACCACAGACTTTTTTTTTTTTTTTTGAGGCAGGGGCACCACCAGCATGCCACTGTACCATTATTAGTAACAAAGATGGCTTTACTAATAAGCGTATGTTACCTCAACAATGTTGTATGTCGACAACAAAACTTATCTTTGTTATCTTTAACAGCATGGTGGCACATTGCTAATGCACCTGCCTCACAACAAAAAGTCCCCATTTCGAAGTTACCTATACACCTGCTTTTTATTTTGCGCTGTGCACGTTTTGTTTTTTCCATGTTTTCGGTTTTTATATATATATGTGTGTGTGTGTGTGTGTGTGTGTGTGTGTCACTCATTACAAATCCACAGCTCAAACATTCATGACTGAGACAAAAAGATATGATACTGTGTTGACTGGATCACTATAAAAGTTCAGTCAACTTAAAAATTTAAGGCAAATAAGTTAAAACAAAAGGTCTTACAATTTTTAAGCAATTTTGAGGTTGAGAAAATTGTAGTTTTGCATTAATTTAAAGGTCTACTACAGGTGCCCTGTTGACCCCCACGTATTTCCTTTTCAGCAATTTATGGAAAAAGGGATTTCTCTCATGTGACAGCATTGTCAAATGTGAGTAGAGCACACAGAGGCGTGACTGCTAATGTTTTGTGACTACGGTTGTTAAAGTGTCATGTAAGGCGCATGGAAATCACATTCTGCTCTATTTCAATTCAATTTATTTATATAGCTCCAAATCACAACATAAATCGCCGCAAGGCTCTTCGCAAGGGTAAGGTCTAACCTTACCCAACCCTTGAGCAAGCACAATGGCAACAGTGGTAAGGAAAAACTCCCTGGATGGTTTATGAGTATAGGAAGAAACCTCAAGCAGACCAGACTCAGAGGGGGGACCATCTGCTATGGCCATACTACCAATGACAACAAATGAATAAGACAAAGCACAACAAGAGTTTTAAACATGCACAGAAAGAAGGAGGCAGTGTCCCAATTTCACAATGAAAATAGGAAGTTGAATTGCTAAAGGCGTAATCTCACTTTAATGTTTACCCCAGCATTTGGTGAACGCAGGGCAAAGTCGAGAAAATTGGCCAAACGTCAGCAAAAATCACGTTATCGGAGTTTGGTAGTGAACCTCTAACACAGCTCAGTGTTCCACAACATGGTGCTAGCGGAGGCCAGCGGAGGCGCACCATTAGAACAAGCGGGACTTTTGCCAATGTGGCAACATGTGGGAGAGGGGGTTGATACACCACTGTCCAGTGATCCTGAGCAGGCAGGGCGAAGCAGCACCCAAAAGTTAGCCAGCGTAGACGATCGCACCAGTAACATAGGCTAGCGGAGGCTAGCGTAGGGAACTTGGTCGTAGCGGAGATGAACTTCAACGGTCTCTAACGTAGCCAGAGGTACGTCGGCAAACGGTGAGAAATTTTAAACATGTTGAAAAGATTTGCACACGGTCGACGTTCGACTGGCGGAGGCTAGCGGACACTGATGTTTGCAAATACGTTCGTCTACGTTGGCCCAAATGTCTTGGTAAGATTGTGCCTTAAACGTTGTAAAACAGATTCCACCGCATTTTGTTAGCTGCATGGCCAAATTTAATATGATGGTGCATGTGGCAAAGCAGGATAAAGGAGCTTTGCTTAGAAGACTGTTTGTTGGAACATCCAGGGATTGTATCTATAAACCCACCAGTCACAAGGCCCCTTTTCTCATCTCTGGGCAACCACTTCCCCTCGACAAAATGAATGAACTATTAATGAGTTACAGATCGATATCTTATTGAACATTTGGCGCCACTGAGTATAAATTAAAGCAGTGAGCAGCGCCGACTCAATATCACTTTCTAACATAAAACTGCTGACGGAGTGAAAGCTCAGGTTTGAGCTGCAAATGAAGCAGAAATTTATAATGTGATGAGTGCCGTTGTACATCTGCAAGTTTTTAAGATCGAGTGTGAGGAGACAGACAGTAACTGTCAGCTCTCCTGTGTTAGAGATGAGCTAAGAATAATCAACCTACTAAAGTGTGCGAGGCAGAGCAGCAACCCACATAATCCAGCTCCAGCAGGGATTTGATAAATTAGTGCTGCTGATCGGCTGACGGACGGATGAACATCGCTCAGAAGATGCAGGGAACTGATCAGCAGGGGCGCCGGTCTGCAAACTACGATTGTTGCTTTTATGTTTTGTACAGAAAAGTTTGTCTCACAACACAGTGTGGAACATCTGCCCCCCACAATGTACATCAAACATGCCGAGTTTACTTGGAAAAAAGTGGCAAAACCAATTTCCTCACTTTCCCCAAGTAAATTTATAAGTAAGCGGCAAGTTACTTCACCCAACTGTATTCACTAAACTTGCTTCTTTTTTTTTGTAGGTTTACGTGGGAAAAGTGAGGCAATCAGTTTACCAAGTTTTATTTTCAAGTAAACACACATATGCAAATGTAAGAATCTTGTAAGAATTTGCAGCCCAGATCCACATGAATCATTCTGTTGAGAAAATTTAATGCAAACTGCAGACGCGAGGAGAATGGCGCCGCAGTGACCTCACACCTCATGTTAACCCGACCTTGAACTGGAAGTAGTTTTTGGAGGAGAAAAAAATGATGTTCCCATATGTGGACGCAGAGTAAAATCCAGATGTTCTACACCAGATGGATTATGAGAGAATGTTTGGACGTGTTTGGTGGAACAACGATCGTTGGATAAAAGATCACAAACCTGCAATACATGGATGACACCACTTTCATAACCAACAATATACAAGATACACAAAATTTCATGACCAAAATCAGCGCTCGTTATGGTCTTTATGTGATGAAAGAGAAAACCAAAGTCATGCCAGTACTCTGCGCTCTGGCAGAAGCACAACATATCCCTGTAGAAGATGCAGTTCTAGAAGACGTAGACTTGTTCAACAACCTGGGTGCACAGATCAAGAACACTGCAGGATGTGAGAAGGAAATCTGAGCGAGATTTTGCTTGGCAAAGACAGCCATGAGGTCAGATATGGAAAAGCAAATGTGTCAAACGCTCCCAAAATTCTCAATTGCAACACATGTGAAAACTGGACAATCAACAAGACCGACGAGGACCAGATTCAAGCACTAGAAATGTGGTGCCAGAGGAGACCGATGTGAGTATCTTACATGGAACACAAATCGTTATGGAAGAGTCCGACACAACTCAGTGATTGCTGGATTTCACCAGGAGAAGGATGCTGAGATACACTGGACATGTTGCAAGGCATAGTGGAAACATCAAGAAGCTGATCATCATGTAAGGCAGAGTAGAAGGTCTGCGTGACAGAGGCGGGTCTCACCAGTGCTACCAGGATGGGATCAGGAAACAACTTGATCTGAGTAAGATGCTGGATTCATGCAGGTTAGCAGACGATCGTGCAGAGTGGAGACTCCTGGTACTGTCTACGAGGCGTAGCTAGTGATAAATCCAGATCTGGCTGATCTGCAAAGACTATCAAGCTTCTCAAACACCTAGCCTTCTGTAAAACTTTCAAGTGGTTCAGAACAACAGTTTTTGAGCTTGGTGACAAGATCCTAATAAATGGAGGGTTGAATTCATCATTTGTGGAGAAAAATGCCGTTTACACTGTCACATTGTGGGGACTCCCCTCCCCTTTGAGGACAAAATGCTGGCCCCCACAAGGTTAACCTTTCATTTTTAGGGTTAAGTCTTGGTGTCTTTAGTTGGGCTACAAATATGTAGACCTGGGTTCAATTCCTGGTCATGCTACCTGTCTGAGTCCTTTGACAAGATGCTTAATCTGCATTGTCTCAGTCCACCCAGCTGTAAATGGGTACCGGCCTTGGCTGGGGAAGTAACCTGTGATGGACTGGTATCCCTTCCAGGGGGAGCGATAGACTCTCATCTGCTTCACGCTACAGAATCCAGAGAAAAGCACAGGCACCAACGGGCCTCAGGGACTACATAGGTAGCAGCATCTTGGTGGCATTGATCTCACCTGCTGAGGTGATTGAGTGCAGTGAGAATATTACAACAGAATCATTAATACAAACAGCAGCAGTATTAACATGCAGCATATGGTATGTTACACAAGTCCAAATTAACAAATATATTCTCACCCAGGCCTCCTGGAAGGGATTTAACCACAGACTTCAGCTGAGCAATCTCCAGAGCTTCCCACAGCATGTCGTCTGTAGCCTTCATCTCTGGGTCCAGGTTAAATCTACATACAAATTAACACATTACGATACTCCTCAAGATATTTAATTTACCACATTTATCCTAAACCTTTCCTCTATCTTCTATGCGAAAGAGGGTTCCTTGTGATATACACTCACCGGCCACTAAATTAGGTGCACCTGTTCAATTGCTTATTAACACAAATAGCTAAATCGGCCAATCACATGGCAGCAACTCAATGCATTTAGGCATCTAGACGTGGTGAAGCCGACTTGCTGAAGTTCAAACCGAGCATCAGAATGGGGAAGAAAGGGGATTTAAGTGACTTTGAACGTGGCATGGTTGTTGGTGCCAGACGGGCTGGTCTGAGTATTTCAGAAACTGCTGATCTACTGGGATTTTCACGCACAACCATCTCTAGGGTTTACAGAGAACGGTCCGAAAAAGAGAAGATATCCAGTGCCCAGACGATGCTCACTGGAACATTCAGAAGTTGAGAAATACGTCTATAACCAGTACCATCAGTATGTTTTGCAACAACGAGGTTGCAGAGGCCTTGAGAGA
>OMMV01188255.1:0-13888 GCA_900302635.1 Chatrabus melanurus | reverse complement strand
CCACTGTGCCCAAAGACAGCACCCACCCCACCGCAAAGGGCAGCCCAGAGCAAGTAGATGGTCCCCCAGTCAGGGGGCCCGTCCGCACACCAAGCCCTCAAGCCAGTCACCCACTCATTCACACACACCAAAAAAAAAATGACACATGACAATCAAACCCCGTGGCCAGTGTTCAACCACGCAAAATATAGCACCGGAAAGGATGACATTTTTCTCAAAATTGACAAGGATTCAGATGGAGAACTTTTTGTATGGTTATCTCATAGTTGAAACTAACAACCTTCTATAAATAGTTTTTAACGCCCAAGTTATCGAAACGGGCTTGAACGATACAGTGCTGGGGTTACAGCCTAACATTCAAGTACTGTGTTACCCATCAAGTTATCACGCAGGTAGGAAACATCAAATTAGGTCACATCGCCGCATCCGCCACAGTATAGAACTTCTATACTTCTACTCTTCAATAGAGTGCTACCAAGCCGCCCCCAGTGTCTTTCAGTTGTCTATATTTTGTAAAGCCGCACTTCAGAGAGAGAGCGAGAGAGAGGAAAAAGAGAGAGATAAACAGGCGTCCCGCGCGCACCGCACACACACACCGAGAGAAGCAGTGGGATGAGTTCATCATGGACGTTTCTTTCCCCCGTACACAAATCAATAAATATTCCAATAGTTGCAAGTCAATAATTATTTAATACAATAAATATCGCCATAACATATGTGCAATAACAACACTGCGAGCGCATGCGAGAGAGAAAAAGGGAGTCGCGCGCATGCACCTCACACAATATTGCCCAGGAGTCGCTCCACAGTAGAAAGAGCGGTCGCCCGGTACACCAAAAACTTCAACTTCGTCATGCAGTCATCTAAAAATTCAGTCGTCACAGTCACCAAACAGTCGTGTCTCAGTGAGATACAAGCTATAGGCGTCCCTGTGGCGTTTTGCACTTTGTGAGGCACCTGTGATCATTCTCAGGGAAGCGCACCATATGGCCATCGTATGAAACATACCTATCCAATATGGCTCGCATGAGGTTTCTTACTCATCTTCCTCACAAAGGTAGGCCAGCAGTATATTTTCCTACATTTATGCACCTCAAACTGTCAATAAGACCAATGGTGTAATGTGTAGCCTCCCAGTCTTGTATAGTTTAAGACCCAACTATCCAATTTGCAGATGTTCATAAGATGTTTCGTAAAATAATGATAATGAAATACTATTTGCTTAATTGTAAAGGTGCAACCTCTAGACCATCAAATGGCAGGCTCGAGACCAGAGGACCCTTACTAAGGTCACTAAGGTCCCTTGGGCAAGGTCCTCGGTCCCCAAGTTGCTTCCCATGTGCAGCTGAGCGACTTGCATGGGAGCACGATGACACTGGTGTGTGTGTGTGAGAATGGGTGAATTTGAGGCATCATTGTAAAGTACTTTGAGCGTTTGCATCAGATGGAAAAGCGCTATAGAAATGCAGTCCATTTACTTCATACAGAGTAGTCATTATTCACAAGACCACAAGAGGGACTTTGTCTGGAAAATGTAAACATACCTCACTTTTATTATTTTTTATAGCAACCAATACTGTCATTGTTCTTGTGAGGGCAAAAGTGCAGCTATAATTAAAGTCATAATGAAATGAAAATTCTACTGTTCGACTTCTTATCTTGTGAACTTGCTTAGTTTATTCTGTGTTGGTCCTTCCTCCGTCCTTCGTTACGTCCTATAATAGGCTGACCTTTTTCACATATATGTTTTAAGATTACTTTCTTTTGTAACTTACAGAATGGAAAAATATTATTGTGGGCACGCTCTTCACTAGTGCAATCAAACTAATGTGATTAAAACAGCATGTTTCTGTTACCTCATAAGTTGTAGTGTCTATCAGAGTGATATCATAGTTAAAGGTGTGTCCTTTGACACGTACTCATTCAGAGGCATCAACTACAAATTTTTAGGGGGTACATTAAAGTTACGGTGAGGATATAGGTTTAGGGTTAGTTTCAGTGACATTTACAAAAGATTGACAAGTATAGTATTCCTGTGGATATTGAAAAATGAGCACCGTATTTTACGGACTATCTTTTTAAATCAATTATAACCGTACCTTAACATAGCTGTCCTCCTCAGCAAATCCTGGCTGTCCCACAAAGTGCAAACAAGTTGAGTGGCGAGTAGTATGAAGGTTATTCCCTGTCTTTATTTAAGGGCATATCAAGGTTATTCCCTCTCTATATTCAAGAGTGTGGTCTTTCAGTTTGGGATTTATTCATTTCACTCATTCTCTAAGACCCAGCACATCCTCCTTATTCAGATCTTCTTCTTCTTCTTGTTTTATGGCGTTTGGCATCCAGCTCAATGGTGCATTACCGCCACCTTCTGATCCGGGTCCGGGTATACTGTCTGATTGATCAGACAATACCTCATTCAGAGCAGTATACAGGAGCAGCTTGTCAAGCATGTGGGCGGTGATGATAATGCAGTATATGTTTGACACATAAGATGCTTCAAATTACAAGTTGCAGGACCAGTCAAACAAGTAAAGCAGCATGACCTACAGCCCAGAAAATATGGTAGTTCTACAGATGCTGAAGGTCATCTTTTCATAGATATAAATTCAGTTCTAGAAAATTCAGGTCTAGATCACACTCTGTCGCTCATATTGTGACGATTAAGGTTTCTGACAAATCATCAGTACTTGACGCAATGGGAATGAGACCACGGTGCAAAAATAATTTGACAAAATTATTGTTTTCAATGTGTCTGTTACAGTCCAAGTCTTATTGAGTGGGCTGGTCCAAAACCAGGGGTGCTGGAGGTGTTGGCAGATAAGAGTGATCCTCCATAGTCCAATACCCCGCTTTGGGTCACTGCATTCCTGCATGCTTGCTAAGTTGCCTCTGCTTTCAAATACCCAAATCATATTAGTTCTGACTTGTAGACCCCTGAAAATCATGTTTCCCAAGGAAATACGTCACATCGTGGACGTTAAATATGCTTTATGGTCCATTTCCGTGCGACTGTAATAACATTAATAATGGCCGCATTCCATTTAGGTGTCCTAGTTCTAAAGCCCTGGTAATGTGCATGATGGCTCATTGGCGTGTCTTACGAAGGTGCTTAATGGAAGAGATCCATCATTAATGACATTAGCATTAGTAATGCACTTTTCAAGCAATGACATTAAAATATTTGCTTGTTAGTTTGCCTGATGCTTGAAGCTGCTGCTGTGACATCAGGTTGGGGGATGGAGATTGGTGGTGGGTAGGTGGAGGGCAAAGGGAGTCACTCATAAATTACGGCTCAGGCACATCCCCATATGCCTTGGCCAGCATCCTATAACTCAACAGCTTTAGGAGTGCTTTCCCTTTTTCAAGCCCTTTTCAGCTACATTCCTGTTCTCGCTCACTCTGCGTTTCGGTCCAGATGTGGCATTGTTTGGACACATTTGTTTTGGGTTCTGGCCGGTAGACCTGTGCAGCGTCTGATGTCATGCTCTATTTAAAGACAAAACCATGAGAACTGGGTGGAAAGGAGTGTGCTGCGGTCTCACTTCAAAGCTTATGTCTGGGACTGCTGATGACTGTCATCTGTGGAACGGCGCTCTGTGTCATGGACAAATGACCACATTCATTTCAAGTGTTAACAGACATGTCATTATAAAAAGGTTCATATAGAAGGCCTCCAGTTATCAAGGTCTTTCTTTTTTATCTCACACAGCCAACAAAGTTTACTAAAGTAATCTCAGTTTCATTGTTTATCTGAAAGAATCTGCCATTGATATTAGTGTAAGAATTTTTGTAAGAAACCGATATTGCCGTTTGTGGCGTAACGCGCTGAAACTAGATTCTTCAGCTGAATGAAATGAAAACATGATGTTGTTCATCGAATCAACAGACATGATCGCTTTCATGGGTCAAAGCAGTCACATGCTGCCTGAACTTTCATGCCTCTCTAATTGGCTTTGGCAGTCAATGAACCTCGCACCTCATGTCATTGAAGAATGGGATAATGAATCTCCTTTCTGTGCACTCTTTCTGTGTGAATATTGGCTTCTTTGCAGCCTATGTTGATTTTCACAAAGCGATTGATTCAATTAATTGGGCTGCTCTCTGGGACATCATGAAAATTTGTGGGATCCCCAAGAAGTTACTGAGCATCAAAGCCAGCCTACACACAGATACTGTGAGTGCTGTACAAAGCAAGGGCATAAACTCTGAGTATTTTTCCAGTGAAAACTGCAATTTGTCAGGAATGTGTTCTGGCTCTAGTGTACACTGTTCAATAATTGCATGAACTGGGCGTTGGGTAGGATTGTGGAAACCAGCGGCTTAGGTGCCCTTGTTTGCAAGGAAAGGTTTACTGACCTTGACTTTGCGGACGATGCTGTGATCTTTGTGGAATCAATGGACACCCTGGTTGCACTTGAGAAGCTGAGTGAGGAATCGGAGTGTCTACTGTATGGTTGTGAAACTTGGGTAGTAACCAGTGACCTAAGGTGACGACTGGATGTCTTTGGCACCCGGCCTCTTTGGAGGAACCTTGGGTACTGCTGGAATGACTTTGTGTCAAACATGTGGTTACTTAAGGAGACTCAGATGAGAAGTATCACTTGCATTTTGAGGGAGCGTCAGCTTTGACATTTTGGCCATGTGGTGCCTCAGTGTTGAGGACCCCAGTGGCTGGAGAAGGCCAAGGACACGCCCATGTTTCACCTGGCCATGGCAGATGGATGGTTACTTTCGAGAGGTGCAGATGGATCGGTTGTCTGCCTGGGTGGTTGCCATCCAGGACCCAAGGCGGTTCCGTGGTGTGGTGAATGCAGTGACGCGCGACACCAGCGCATGCTCCCAGACTTTACTTGACTTTCTGTGTATGTGCAAGGAGTATTCTCCACACCTGAAATATACAAGAATCCACTATTATGTTCCAGCCTTAGGGAATTTGGGTTGCACATTTATTTTCTTTATATATGAAGATAGGAGAGGTTCTTTTCTCAATGACTGAGCTTATTGTGCTTTCTTATTTAAGCTGTCTATATCGTGGCACAGCTAAAGATCAGGCTCTACTGTCAGATTCCACATAGCAGCCCTGCCATCATCACTGTTTGGCCTTTAAATACACATATTTGCCAGGTCCTTTCTGTAGTTCATACAGCTATAAGCTCTAGCACTGGTCAGTATTTCTGGTTTAAATAAGTATGCTATATTTTCATTTCTCACTGTTCTCTCTGTTTGCAAAAGAGTGTTTGTTCAAGAAGTTTACAGTGGCTCCTCAGCCCGTCAGGAGTTGAAAGCTGGAATGATGTGAAGTGCTGGCAGATTTTGGGTGTGCTTCTAGTCATGCATACCAACTTATACATGTGCAGTTGTGGTTTTCACAAACAAATCGCAAGACCAATTTCCACATATCTGTGCACCCATGGGTGTATTGGTCTAAACATGAAGGTTGGTTAGGCACAGTGATGGTGTGTTGGTATCATGTAGAAGCACAATGTGATTTTGCCACAGACCACCAAAAACCTGGTCTAAAGTCAAGCGCAGTGTATTTGTGGTATGTAAACGGTGCAATATCACACACTCCTTACATAAGCGAGTTCACGACGCATGTACACCCTGCTTGCATACACAACTAAACTGAATTGAAAACAAGCACTAAATTAAATAAAAGTAAGCACTCATGGAAAAATGCAAATCTTCACTTTACTGCTTCACTGCTTCACCTCAGGGACCTCTGGTGGACGCCGTCTGCCGGCACACTCTGATGGGTTGGCGCAGATCCGTTAACTCAACAGAAAACCTTTCACTTAAGTCTGGTTTTTAAATCACAGAGTGCGCAGAATATTCCAGGTTCCTGGCACACTTCAGCATTCAAAGGGGATGACAGATGACATTCTGACTGGTTTATTTCATGTTATGCTCAAAACACGCCCATGAATAATTAAGAAGGATACATCGAACTCCTTTGCACCCTGTGCCCTGCACTCAGATTATGTGTTGTGTAAATAGTAAAAATGAGTTGGACAGATCACAAATGGACTTAGACTGTGCCCTGTAGATCATCAAGATAGGGCCCCTAGTGTTTTAAGTGTACCGGTCCCTTAGCTTTGAATGTAAAACTATCATCTTATGAAAACGGGAACTTGACTATTTTTTTAAATAGTCAAGTAACTTAGTCAAGTTCCCTCACCTGTGTGGTATGATGGATATGAACATCAGGTGAGCTTTTCAGTTTTGTTCTCTCTGCTGTTCAAGATATAGCCACTCTTTCAGCATTTACAGGAAGCATTTCTCCAGACAAGCCAGCAATGCAGACTGTTTTCTAGTTTTGGCTGCACACATATAATTTTTTTGAGTAGTTACATAAAAATACAGATGTTTTTGACACAAAGAATTCACAAGTCTCTGGCTCTCTCTGAATTTCAAGTTCACTAGAGTGCCACTGTGGTCAACATCAAAGAATTACACACAGCCACGTTTGCACACTTGCATGCACTGACACGCAAACAGACTTTTGGTTCATTTATATCTACATCAATACAAGAACATCAAGAATATAAACAATGGAGATGAAATCATGAAAACTGTCTAGCATGTGTGCTTCTTTCTCACATACACACGAAAAGTCTGAGCTGCAGTCCAGTGCACGGCCGAAGGCCCAGCCATGTGGGCCAACTATTACACACAGTGAAAGCATAAAACTTCAGCTCCAGGGTGAGAAGGTCAAGCACATCTAGGTGATCAGTGCTTCCGCTCCAGATTCTGTTTATGAATATTTGTATACACACCATGCACTGTGTCATACTATTGTATACACCACACGCCCAGCGTCAAGCTCGCACAGCTGGCACAGCCAAACATTCACAGTCTGTTTTAGGGAAGGGGAGGGTGTGTGTGTCTGTGAGTGTAAGCGAACTCACCAAATTATAAATGATTCTCCCTCGCCACCCACGTGCTAAACTAATGCATTTAGAAATATTGCACAGGGACTCGCAGGTCTGCTGACACTGCAAAGGAATGCAGGTTCGTACAATTCACTCATTCATAATCATGGAAACAAATTTAGCCTGACTGGAGTGATTTATTTAAGTTCCTGGGTTTCAGAAGGAATGCCATTGGGAAGCTGGATACACATGCTGCAACCTCTGGGGTCTGGTTGGACTCAGCTGACCTCAGTGATCTATGCAGCAGGACTGATTACACTCGGTTTTGTTTGACACATTTGATGCTTGTGACTGTGAAAGCTGTGGTCACTCACAATGCAACACAATTTTTAGGAAAGTTCTTTTTAATGTCAAACAAGTGGAGGCAAAAAAAACGTATTGCAGTTTTGTACACTTTTGTGGACTCATTTCATGGTTCCCAGCCTCTCTTTCTCTCTCTTTCTCTCTCTCGCTCTCTCTTTTGCTCTCTCTCTTCTTCTCTTGTCTTCTCTCCACATACCCAGTTTTGTGACATCCAGTACCCCTGTAGAAGGATGAAGGTTCAAGTGTCCAGAGTCCTGGTGTGTCTGGTTTTACTACCCTGCAGGCCACCATGCAAGCAGGGCATTATAATCGTTCCTGTGTGTGTCTGTGTGTGAACAAAATTTTAAAAAAATAAACAGCTGGACAGATTTTCACCAAACTTGATAGGATTAGTTGGGTTAGTTTCTCCAGATGATTAACTTTTGGAACAGCTTGGTCAAGGTCAAGCAAAACATTTACCATAATATCTCAACTACCAGTGTGGCTAGATATTTGATCAAAACCTCATATTGATCAGTAAAATGTTTGTGATCAATTGGTATAAGTGACTTCATGATGAAGTCACAAAGAAGTCAAAATATGAAGTCATATATAATTTTAAAAAACACCTTACTCCACTCTGTGTGGACTCTCAAAGCTCACTGCATGTATTGCTGACAATAAGTATTCCATCCATCCATTCTCAATACCCGCTTAATCCAATCAAGGGTCACGGGGTGCTGGAGCCTATCCCAGCAGTCATTGGGCAAGAGGTGGGGTACATCCTGGACAGCATGCCACAGGGCCGACACATAATGACAGACAAATGCATTCACTACGGTCAATTTAGAGTCATCAATTCACCTAACCTGCATGTCTTTGGAAGTGGGAGAAAGCCAGAGCACCCGGAGGGAACCCACGCAAACACGGGAAGAACATGCAAACTCCACACAGAAAGGACCAGGTCAGAAGCGAACCTGGGACCTTCTAGCTGTGAGACATCAGTGCTAACCACTAAGCCACCGTGCTGCCATAAGTATTTATAATTCATAATATACACTTATATCTCAATATGGATAGCATGCAGGGTATGCATCAGCCCTCTGATGCCTTTCATTGTATGATTGTGAGACCTGAACATTAATCAGTGACCTTAAAAAAATGACTGGATGTCAGAGAATGCTTGGGTACCACTGGAACGGCTTTGTGTCAAATGAGTGGGTACTTAAGGAGACCTAGAGCAGGCGTACTACATGTGTCGTGAGGGAGTACACAGTCATGTTGCACCTTTTTCTGAGCATGATCCAATAGATGCTTCTTTGCTGAGGGCATCAGCAACTTGATGAAGTCAAGAGGACACCAGTGTAAGACCTAACTGTGGCAGATAGATGGCTACTTTCAAGAGACATAGATGGCCCTTTGGGGTGCCGAGCTGATTGCGAGTCAGGACCCGTCCTATGAGATGATGGATGCAACAATGCACAGCGTTCCACAAACTCCAGACCTGACCCTGACCTGATTACTATCTCCAGCAGCTAACACGGGTCACAGTTCTTTCATCCCTATTCAGGATTTTTTGATGTCACAAGTCAAGAATGCTAAAGAAGTGAAAAAGAATGACATTTCTCACAAGATTAAAGAAAGTAAGGAAAGAGATTTAAAAAAAAAAAACATTTTAGGCAGATCTGGACTGCTATCAAAATTTAAGCAACTGTTTCCTGACCTATCTCTCCACAAAATTCATCAAAATCCACCCACCACTTTTTGGGATATCCCAACAAGTGCCTTCAGCAAATAGACAGGGGTGATCATATAACCTTCACTATTAGTTATGTTTCCCATTTAAACAATCATGTTTTGTGGGATTGGTTGACATAACTAGATTAAGTAAGCTTTCTTACTTCATAGCAAATGAACAAATCACAGATATGACACAAAATAGTTTGTGTTCAGCAGTGGAACATTCTGGTTTTGTGACACATACCTCAAAATAAATAAGATAATTTCAATTAATGGCATATTGTTTTCAGGATCAACTAGAGGAAAAAATAAAGACACGCTCAGTGTTGAGGAAAAAATAATGGCATCACCTTGTAGTTTGCATGTGTAAAACAAATACTGGCAAAAGTCTAAAAATGCTAATTAGTCTGCAGTTAAAAGAGATTGCTTACAGACCTTAACAAATTGTTGGACTTGGCTAATTGAAAGGAAACATGAAAGTTGCCAATTGAAACAAAGGGAAAAAATATAAAACTCCAACAATAACAAAATCCAACAGGTAGTTTGGCAAAAGATGTCGGTTGTTCCCAGTCAGCTGTGTCTCACATTTGGTCCAAGTATAAACAACATGGGAAGGTTATCAAAGGATAACAAATGATAGACGAAGAAAGAGGTCAAAGTGTCAGGCTAGAAAACTCGAATCGGGGTGCTTTGAAAATTTAAAAAAAAGTACAACAAAACAAATGATAACCCAGTGTGGAGATACAGGCATCACTGTGTGTTGACAATACTGTAAGAAATTGTCAGAATGAAACGGGATTTACATATAGTAAGGCCAAACGGGAAGCAGCACTAACACCTAAGCAGAAGAAAGCAAGGTTACAGTCGGTAAAGAGAATCAATCATGGAGTGTGGATGACTGGATGAAAGTGATATTCAGTGATGAAGCACAAATCTGCATTGGCCAGGAACATGATGCTGGAACTTTTGTGCAGTGCTGTACTAATGGAACATATAAAGATTACTGCCTGAAGAAAAGCACATTTCTCCACTCATTTATCATGTAAGGTTACATGTCGGGTAAAGAACCAGGGGAGATGAGAATCATGACCTCAACAGTCAATGCACAGGTACAGCGCAGTGAAATTTTGGGCACTTTTCACATTTTTTCACTAGAAAATTGATTTGGTGATGATGAAGACGTGTCAGGACTATATTGTATCTTGTCACAGATCTAAGACTGTTAAAGCTTTTCTTCAGGAAACACACGTCACCTCAAGGACGTGTCCAGCAAAAAGTCCAGTTCTCCAACCGATTGAAAATTTGTGGTGAATTTGTGGTGTCCTGTCTGTGATTTGTTTATTTGCTATGAAATCAGAAAGCTGGACAGTTAAGGTCATTGAACAAGCTATATCATGACAACAGAGACTGATGTGCCCCCACCCTGTTGGTTTGCCTGTTAAATTGTTGAAAGTGCAAAATAAAAACTTAAAAAAAAAAAAAAAAAGAATGAAGACGGCTGGGTGAACATCCACAATGTGTGGTGATGCCATCATTTTTGCCAGAGGTTGTATAGTCACTGTTTACAGTATATGTCCAAAGTTTTGAAAGCTTGCTTCCAAAACAGAAGATTCTCAGCTCAAGACCACCCGTGCCCATTCTCCTTGTAATGTGGAGTTGTGTCAGGAAGGGCATCCGGTGTAAAACTTGTGCCAAATCAACATACGTATCCATTATCATAACCGCTGTGGCGACCCCGAGCAAAAAGAAATGACTTACAGTATATGGCTAAAACAGGTGGCTCGGCTGTGAGAAATGGGAGTTACAGAAGGGTGATGTGATGGGGTGGAGTAATGACGAACTTCAGTATAAATTAAAGTTAAACATTGTCATTTGAAGGGAGTGTTGTACTGGCCACAGTGCACCTTTAATTTACTCCGTTCTTTTTACTTTTTTAATCCAGGTTTTTTGTTTTGTTTTTCTATTCCCAATTCTTCTTTGCTTTAATACTTAGAAAAGTTACTCTATTTCAAATGTGTGTTGTAAATCCAAAAGGGAAAAAAACAAATTCTTTTGTTTGTGTTTACTGTTCCTTCTCAGTGGATAGTAACAACTGCCAGGCCATAATTTGCACCGATCGCGAAAACAGGAAATGTATTGATCCAAGAAAAACTCCAATTTTAACATGAAAACAGCCCTGGAGGAGAAATTTGGATTGTTGATGTTGTACCAATCTTGTTTCATGTAATTTGACTCGGCCTTAACCCGTTTTACTGTGGAATTTACAGAATGGTGCACAGCTGATACCATTTGCGTGTGTGTGTGTGTGTGTGTGTGTGTGTGTGTGTGTGTGTGTGTGTGTGAGTTTTTAACAATTTAACAATCACCTACATGTGTTCTTGTTTAAATGGTTTTTATATCTTTGCAGTAGAAGGTCGGTGCCCACACCCATGCCTAAAGATTAAGCCACCATCCAGTAGTGTATATCTAATTTCCGTGTTTGTATGTAGCACTAAACTTCAGATGGGAAGACGGCGACGTGTTATGTAAACCATGTGTGACTGCTGACGCAGATGGGAGAGGCTGAGGCAGCTCAAAGATTGTGGCAGTATCTCCCAGTCTGTTGTGTTCTCTGTCAGGTTGGAAGTGAGACTATCAGGTCTTATAGGCTGCTAGAGAGCTACTGAAGCTTAAAATGACCACTGAGAAATTTGTTTAAGCTATGTTAGCTCTGTCGATCTCACATAATCTGCAGCATAACTGCTAGCTATATTAGTGCCAGCTTTATGGTTCTTTTGTGACGCTTTTCCTCTGACTCTGTATTAATAATAATCATAATAGTCTTCTTTCAACTGCTCCTGCTAGGGGTCACCACAGCACCTACCGTAATCCTTCGTTTAAGCGCACATGGGGTCTTTGTGGGGGGGCCCTGATGCTATTTCCAGCATCCGAGACCATTTTTGGGTCTAAACACACTACCCGGATTGCCCAGATTTGCGCCATTCACAGCAATAGTTGGCATTAAAACATAATCTTAACAGACAGAAACCTTCCTTTTGCTGTGTTTTACTTCAGTTTCAGAAGACCTGGGACAGTTCCTCAGCCATTGCTGAGTCGATGTCGTAAATGTCCAGGGTTTCATTGCCCGCATGAAGCCTCACTTCATTTCCTTTGTCAAAACAAGGCCCGTATGCACATCCCAATGTCTCATTGTAAAATGCAAGACAATAGTTCGTCCAAATGTCTTTGTAAACGTGGAATCCCCGAATAAAGGAATGAAATTCAAATGTACCACTTGCTATTTCCTCAGCCATTGCTGAGTCAATGTCGAAAATCTCCCAGGTTTCATTGCATGCAAAACGAGGCCCCCACACACATCCCAGACAACATATGCTTAAAAGAATGATTTCTAAGTGCCCTATGTTCAATAAAAACAATTTATATAGTGCACAGTGCACTGAAATGAAGGAATATGTTAATCCATCTTGATGTCATCCTGTCCTCTGCATCTTCCTCTGTCACACCAGCCACCTGCATGTCCTCCCTCACCACATCCATAAACCTCCTCTTTGGCCTCCCTCTTCTCCTCCAGCCCGGTGGCTCCATCCTCAGCATCCTTCTCCCGATATTCCCTTTGTGTTTCTTCTACACATGCCCGAAACGTCTCAGTCTCACCTCTCTAACTTTGTCTCAAATCCGTATGACTTGCACCGTCCCTCTGATATGCTCATTCCTAATGCGGGCCATCCTCGTCACTCTTAAGGAGAATCGCAGCTTCTTCAGCAATGGCTCCTCCAGCTTGGGTCAGTTCCACTTCAGTCCTTCTGTCTAGCCAATCGGTACAACTCTGTTTCTCCTTCGTTAGTGTTCAGCCTCACTTACAGCCTTTTCCTTTCTTTCTTCACCTCTCTGACTATCCCAATTCTTTTTGCAAACTTCTTCCTTCTTATTCTTTCCTGTACTTCCTCATTTCACTAACAAGTCTCCTTTTCTTCCTTCTCCTGTCCACATGTCACACCCAGTGCCTTGCTAGCTGTCTCCCTCACCAGTCCTGCAATAGTTGTTCAGTCGTCCAGCATCTCTCCACCACCATCCTGTGCCTGTTCCACCTTCACCTCCCTGAATTTCACATGACAGTCTTCCTCCTTCAGCTTCCATCATCTGATCCTTGGTTTGGCCCTAGCTCCCTTCCTCTTCTTCACCTGCAAGGTTTCCCAACAACTCACCATCTGCCACCGCCTGAGAGTTCCAAATCTCTTTTAGGTTGCATCTCATGCAAAGGGTATATAGTCCACCTTTGTGCAATTCCACTCTTATACATCATCCATTCACCACAGCCATTTTGGAAATTTTGGAAAATCCACCGTAGCTACACATCACCTCCTCATTACCTCTGTTACCTCCACAAACATGCCCTTTGATGACTGCTCCAATCTCCACTCATTCTTTGTTGGGTACACTCTCTACTCTTTACTCCACTCTTCTACCCTTTCTCCTCTCCCACTGCCTCTGGACGTGCTCTCCCTCTCTGCTTCTTCTTTGTCCAACAGTAGCATAGTTTCTGCCGGCACCCTGCTCGACAACAGTAGGGGTAGCAGTCGTTGTTAACCTCCTGTTAACCTATATACTTTTTAAAACAGATTTATAGTGTTCTGCATATGAACGGTTCTGTTGTGTAAGGCTCCATCATTGTAGAACTATGCACACATGCACAAACCTGATCTCCACTTTTGCAGAAAGTCATAGATGTCAACACGCTATTCTTCAGCTGTTCACATATAATACCTCTGTCTGTTCCACACTGTAAAAATTATCAAGGTGGTTCTACTTAAAAACTTAAGTTCATTTGCTGCCTCAAAAAAGTGAGCAAACTTAACTTCAAAATAATTTCAATGTAAAAACTCACACCGTTTAGTTAAATTCACACATTGAAATTTTAAATTCACTGAACC
>OMMV01188248.1:0-11647 GCA_900302635.1 Chatrabus melanurus | reverse complement strand
GATTATTGTAGTTCTTATGACTTCAATTCAGATAAATCGGAGCACTGAATTTCAGACAGAGATTCCAAGCAAAAAAAATTCAACTCAACCACACGTTCAAATCGTTTTTTCCGATTTGGAGCTTGTAATTTCCGACATCCCATGAACGCGGCATGAGTGCAGCAGACTGTGACTGCAGAAGCGAAGCAGCAGGAGAGATTCAGCGGCTTCAGCCTCGTTCACGGGTTAGTTTGACGACAACGTTGTACAGTGAGTCGCTACAGTTCGACATAAAAGTCGCCAGATTTGTCGCTAGGCGCTTTTTGGAATAAAAGTCGCTATGGGGGTCTGAAAAGCCGCTAGATCTAGCGACAAAGTCGCTACGTTGGCAACTGCGCGAACGATGAGCAAAAAAATCCAAACCGGTCTGGATCCGGGCCTGGGTCATGGGCCAAAAGTAAATGCTCACGGTGTGAATTATATACATATAATTAAATGCATAATACTTTATAAAAAATTCTCAAGCTGAAATAACTTTTCAAAATAGCTAATACAATACTGTTTAATCTGCTTAATTTTGATTTCCAAATTTGCAGCGAATTTGTCAATTTTCCATATTGCATATCAGCAAAAATTGACACAGAATGCATTGTGTCATCAACATCCGGGATTTTTTTTAGCAGTCAAATGAACTTCTGGTCACTTTCATGCAGTGAAAGCATTGTAAACTAACAACATGTGTAAACTACATGTTGTTAGTTTACACATATGATACACAACAGATAGAACTAATCAACAGAAATTGCCCAATGACCAATTAATTAACTAATTGGAGGTTAGACAGGTGGGCTTGGAAACCAAAAATCCTCACTTCAGTTCCCCATCAGAGCATAAACTCACTAAGGTTCCCTTGACCAAGGTCATAAATTCCCAGGTTGTTCCAGATGTGCACCTTGGTGTCTTACATGGCAGCACCCTGACACTGGAGCATGTGTGAATGGATGAATGTGAGGTAACATTGCAAGGTGCTACAGGAATGCAGTTTAACATTTAGTTGTTTGAGCACTATGTATTTCCTCCAGTTTAATAAAAGGACTTGTACAATCACATAACATGGATATAATATGTACGAACAATTATCTGCGTGCACGTTCTTATGTTTCATAAAGGTTGATGAATTTGTTTTATACTGGAGAGCTATTTAAAGATTCACACCGAATACTCTTTTCTATCAAAGTGGAATTACAATATCTTACAAAATTCCCAAGAGTGTTAAATTATAAACTGGTAAGAGTGTTGATTTTTAGAACTCAGGACTTTGAGATGTAGCTGGAGAAGAATTCAACCCCATTTACTCACTCAGGCTGAATTGTTTCACTAGCAAAAACATTTCAGTGCATTCATTATTTATATGTCACCGTCAGATTCCAGACTCTGATTTTATCTCTCTTGCAGGAAGGCTTAGACCCATACCATGTCGCTTTAGTGGGGTTTTAGGGGCGTGTTCCGGTGAAATAGATGTCACTCATAAATCAGATATTCCATGTTGATTTCACAACACAGCCTAAATCCCCACATCACAGTGTGAACCGAGGTCTTCCTCAAAGGGAATGTGAAATCAGAGGAGAGAACTTGTGTTTGAAGTTTGTCTCAGGGGTTGAAACCCTGAACACCCCAACTGTATATATGTATAGCCTCAGTCATAGCAGGCACTAATGAATAACAATAATTACGTACCGCACTATGTTAGATACAGTGGTGGGCACAGCTAACCTAAAAGTTAGTTTCGATAACTGTTAACCCACGAACTGAAACGTTAACTGTGATAATGTTAAACCAATAAACCGGTAAAATATTTAGCTGAATCTAACAATAACCATTAACTTTTATTATATTAATTTAACTTTTGCTTGTTTTTTTGGCTCTAAAACCCTGAAAAACAGACTTAAAGAGCTAAAAATTTTATATGATGAAGTGTAAACAAGGAGGTTCCGAAAAAGGTTCAGCATGCCAAGATCCGGTGATGATCAAGATGTACATAATGAACAAAATAAACAAATGAAATTAAACAGTAGTTTACATTTAACATACAGTTTATTCACAGTACAATCAAGTCTAGGAGCATGTGGTGACGCCACAGCTTGCTGCATCCACAACACCACGGAACCGCCCTGGGTCCTGGATGGCAACCATCCAGGGAGTACAGAAAGTATTAAACAAATAATAAATAAAAATATACATGGAAAATAATTGTAATAATCTGATTAATGCATTTAATCTGGCTTGACTTCCTGCTCCTCCACCTCTTCGAGGTGATGCTTCTTACCTTCGCGTGAGGTGTCGATTTCATTTATTGGATTAGTGTATAAGCTCCAACAGGAACAAACGTATGATTTAAGGGTTTACAAACATTTTTGATCTTTAAACTGTAATTTAAAATATGTTAGCTGATTTAATGTTAGTGGAACTACATTTAGGGGAAGCTAATTGGTCCACTAATGGTTTTCAAAATTTGGCTGAAAAGCTGTATCCACTAACAAAGACGTTAGAATCAAATTAGCTGTTAGCTGATCAGCTGAATCATGGGATAGCATAGTGTAGTCTATTTGCACACTATGGAGGTAGTAGTTCATTCAGGTACCGGTTGCTTACTATTAAAAGCATATTGACTATTTGGATACCCTACGGATTGTGCGTACTCCTTTTTGCCTACTATATAGTAAGCTAGTACGCGCATTCGGATGGAGCCCTGCTGTCCATCAAGGCCACAACTGAAGAGGAGCTTTCACCCTTTGTAATAACAAATAATGAAAATAAATGCCTGAAAATTAGTGCTGATTGTTTTCTTCTGTACCTGTTTCTGCAACAAAGTGACAAAGATTGTCAGATTGTTCTAAGAGTAAAATAACAGTAAAACAGACAAATTGGCTGTACAATTTTGCTGTATATGATAGAATGCATGTATGAAATTGTTTGCAGTGTAAGGGGAACATACATACATGCGCGTGCACACACACACAAGCACACACACATATATTCTTCTGTATATATAAACCTTTCAAGGTTTCTGCGGCCACAGTGTTCTCAGCAATGACACACTCCAGGCAACTCAAAATTAGCATATGTGCTGCTTACATGACCCCATTGAAACTGCATATACCCAGACTGCAAAAGGTCAGACGCTTCAAGCCCCACAGAATTTCGCCATTCTGACCCTCTGCTAGCTACAGCTCCCTCATAATTGTTGACAGACAGAACAAATGATACCTACTTGACCATTCACCAAAGTTATAGCACCTAATTCCCTGTACTTTTTTCACAATCATCCTTTTTCTGGCAGGTTTGATACCCAAATTGTGGAGAATGCACGGCATCCATTTTGGGAAAACCCCTGCTTGTTACAGTGATGTGAAAGCAAAGTGGTTTTGCTTGCATTTGGTTGTCAAAGGGAATTAAAGGGGAATTTGTTTACATTTGGTTGTCAAAGGGAATTCCCCAGAAACGACATGGATTTGACAGAGGACAACACAACAGATACTATTTTCACTGTTGGGCCTCAAAAGAAGGAGAGAAGGGAGAAATAACACAGGAAATCATTGGGGGGGGCAGAAGGATCATTCTGTATTAAGTTTTTTTTTTTTTTATGATTTCTCTACCCTGAAAAGGAATTTCCTGTTGCACACTGCTTTGCTTTGTCTATTTTTTTCTTTTCTGAAAAAAATAGACCGATGGCTAAAATTGATATATATATATATATTTCAGACTTTGATTAGCACCACAGCACACAATGACAGCGTGTTGCACAAAGGCACTTCGGCAGCGCGGAGTGGGTGTTAATGGGAGTTTGTGCCATGCGCCACGCCTGTGATAAGAAGTTGAGGCGCCCCATATGAACCTGATTTATTACCTACAGGTGACAAATTTCGGAAGCAAAATGCTGATGAATTCTCCATGGCAACGCTGCTGTTAGTTTGTTGAAGAGCAGGATTGGTCAACAGCAACTGACCGCGCCCTCCACCCATACCTACCAAACTATTACCATCAAGTGTCGGGAGGAGAGGGGAGGGGGTGACGGCTGCTGCTGTCGGAGGAGAGAGAGCATCTTTGTCTGGGCTCCCCCTGCCATCGACACGGCAGCATCTCCACATAAAGCTGCCGAAGAAGGAGGTCGCACGTTCTGCCGCATTCGTCTGTGCGCCTTTATTTGATTATTATTTTTTATTTTCAGGGGGGGGCACCGTTTTAACGCCGACCCGTCTGTTTGGAATAATCCACAGCCTGGCTGCGTGCGTGTGTCGGATCGCTGGATGATGTACAGGTAAACGCGCCGTGCGTGCGCCTCCTACACACAAACGACCTTACGGCGTGAACGCGCGCTGCAGCACAAAGATAAACCGCCCCGTGCGCGGGGTTTTTTTTTTTTTCAATGTCACCAAATAGAAAATGTTTTTCGACTTCTGTTTGGCTGCTCACGACCAAAACGATCAGATTGCAAAAGAAGACTGTTTGTTCTCGCTGTTGTGTTTTTGTCTCTAACTGTCGGCCGGTGGGTGGAGGAGAGGTTTCCAAATTGCGCACGGCTGAGGACGAGGTCGCCTAATTGCGTGCCGGAAGACATGCCCTGTGGTTGGGCTCCAGCACATACAGTGGTGTGTGCGCTTTGCAGCTCCAGCAGCTTATCCCTCCCCCCCCAGCCGCATAATCTATTGTTTGATTTTCCACACACCGGCCTTATTAGTTATTAATGTTTTTATGTCTAAAAATAGAAGTTTAGGTGATTAATGCGGGCCCTATACTATTTTTTTTTTATTCACAGGAATTGCATGTTCTGTAACAATACCTTAAAAAAAGAAAATGTGAAGTTGCTCTATCTTCTTAAATAAGCAACTGCACAAGTCTAATCAGAATCAGTAATGTATATCAAGGCTTTAACCTCTCCACAATCTGATTTCTTTTTAGATAACAGTGGAGGTTGTGTGGCTGTTTCAAATGAAAAAACAACAAACAAACAAAAAAAAAAAAAACTAGAAGGGCACTCAAAAGAGAGCACACGACCTGAGCATAAGAACTCCTAATTACCTGCCAACCAGTGGAGGAGGGCAGGTATCTGTAGATGTTTGTGATGTCATAAAGCTTGGTGGGTGGCAGAAGCAGACCACACTGCCAAAATGCAAAATGTGATTGATTCTAAAGTGATCCAGGGATACAGGTGAAGGTTATGTAGAGGCAGTGGGGACACCCCCACCACCACAATGACTGAAGTATGTCACTGCCTCAAATGTTGAATATATGTTCTGTATAAAATGCAACAGAGTCAAACGTAGTAGAAAACTATTTAAAACAATACACTTGTTATTTTTTTACAAGCTGTTACATTTGTATACTGCTGTTATCTTGGGTAATTGTGTCAAATGTTTGCAATCTACAATATTGGTATTTTTATATTTTTCACTTAGGTTAAACAAGTTAAGTCTGTTGGTTTGTATTTGTATTTTCATTATTCTTTATTTCAGTGTTTCTCAAAAAAAATTTGCACCTCCGATAAAAGCCTAAAACCAGACACGCCCCCTTCCCAAAAGAATGTTTTAATATCTATTGTGAAATTCATATTCATGTTATTGTTAGAATTGTTTCTGTTTGGTTATATTTTATTTTATTATGTCATTTTCTGCCTACATATTGCCTTCATATTTGTTTATTGTTCTTTGTTTTTTTGTACATGTATGTCTAGAATCTTTGTACATATTTTGTTTTGATATTTATACAATATCTCATTGTATTTGAGTTTGACGATGCCTTTTCAAGGGCATCAGATGAAAATGAGCCTTTTTGAGCTAATTCTTGCTTATTCATGTGTTTTATGTTCAATAATGGGTGCTAAAACCTATCATACATTGGAAGGTAATGACAGAGAGGCACATTTTAATGAATTTCATTAAGCTGATATCTTCAAACTCTTTAGGCAAGTTTCCACTACACTTCAAATAGTGCAATTTGTAATAGCGAATTGAAAATACATTGAATGGAAACACGTGTATTTGGGGGGGGGAAGGACCCTCAAATATTACAAAAAGTTTTTACTCTAGCATGATGTGGTTTTTCAGGCGATTCAAAAAAGACATTTTGCAAAACTGCAATGGAAACACTTTTTTCCGCAATTATAGGTCACATGTCGTACAGAAACAGTCACTTGACATTCTAAAATGCATGCCGCGGAATGTGTGGACAGAGGAAGAGACTGAGATCTTAAACCTTACAGGAGACAAACGTTACGACAATATTGGATTAAATAAAGCAACGGAATGCCAATATTTAGTAATGGAAACCTGCCTATAGAATGAAATTTCTTATTTCCTTCTCAAAAATCTGTTTGTGCATCAAATGTCATCAAGATGGAATCTTGATGATTTGATAGGTAGATGAAGACAAATAGTCTTTTTTTACATTGTCCTGATATGAATAAGCCATACCCACTGCACACGCACACTGTGATGGTTCTGCACGCCCCCCACAATACTGTAATGGAGAGCTGTTGCTTTGGTTTGTTGTTGTCAGTGCACCTCAGTTTAATATGCATATCTTTGGACGTCACATACGATTGTCTGGTGTTGAACTAAGAAGAGTCAGTTTTGTGATATTTATTTCAGACGCTGATCTTCTGTTTGGCTGTATGGAAAATGAGGCTGTTGATATTGTCTTCTTACAACACGCTGAGCTTTTCTCTTTTTTTTTTTTTTTTTTTTTTGGGAGCAAACTTGTCCCCAGTCAAACACACATAAACGCCCTCCTCTCTGTCAGTTGGCCGATGTTAAAAATAACACGGAAAAAAAACAAAAATGTCAATCTTCCAGGGGGCTTACAATGCTGCACATTGTTGGATGAGTGTAAACGAACAGTTTACCCACTCTACTGCCTCTTGTTGACTTTTAATTATGATTGTTTGCATAGGCCCACTATATGCATGTGTCAGTGCTGTTGCTGGAAATGTGGTGACAAATCTTGGCCCACAGCTGGAGAGCTACAGGAGAGGGAGGTGCTTGATCCAGAGCTACATCCCTGCATCCCTGCATTCGCGTGCCGTTACTCTTCCTGCATCACCTCTTGTTTGCTGTTAAAATTCTGCAAGATGAATCGAAGCTGCAGCCCAGGCTCATTAGCCGCTGCAGAATGTACACCTAAATCAGGTGAACGCGGCAACTTGCCGACCGTGGCACCTCACTTGTAGTCAGTACAGACGTGTTGTTTCTCCAATCTGTTGCACGTTCACTCGTTACCGCTTGCTGTTTAGCCCCCACTGCTTGAGATGACAGTTGCCGTTGCATTCTTCACTGAGCCGCTTTGGCTCCCTGAGCGAGAGCCTCACTGCACATCACATGTGATGCTTGCATCACTCAAAACAATCAACTTACATGCAATCCTGTGATATTTTTTATTCAGCACCACACCAGCAGGGTGTGTCACAGCTTTGGCCCTTTTTCTCTTTTCTGTTATGCCGTGTTTTATTTCGTCTTGGTCTGGCGTCATTCATTTCGATTCTCAGTCAGATTCACATTTATTTCTATTCTGATCAGCTCCATTGTGAACAGAGGATATGCCCCTGCCAAGATTTTATTCACCGCTCGGTATTTTTGGGGCCTCCCAACGTGCATTCTTTACAAAACTGGAATTACTGACTCACAAGACATCTGTCCCCGTAGCTGCTTCCGCTGAGATGTAATATTTTTGGCACAGCTAGCACTGTTTAAAAAAAGGAAAAAGAATTTTAAAAAAAGAAAGCCAATGCTGCTGTCTCACTACTACAACAATTAACACAATTTTCTTTCCAACAGTGCACGACCTGCTGTGTTGCACACTGGCCCAAAGCCAATTTTTGGACTTGTTGGATAGTGTTGATTTTGCTGTCAAATTATTTCCAACATACAAAACTCTATGCCTTCTGATTTACATCACCATAATTTATTTCAGTGATGTGCATTCAGCTGTGATTCTTCACATTCAGTTTCTCTCTTATACATGTGAACATAAACAGCAGTCAATTGCCGACCTATAGCTCTTCACGGTATCAGTTACAGGTACCTGTAACTGATACTGTGAAGATCTACAAAATTGGGGTTAAAGGTTAAAACAAGTGTTTCTAGTGTTTTTCAGGGAAAATATGTAAAAGAATCAAATAAATTCTTATGCTCTGTGAGGAATTTAAGCCTAAAATCTGTTCTACAACCTAATTAGTTACTAAAATAATGTGAGGGGGAATTTGATTTGGATCAAAGGACAAAATTGGCATTTCCAGTCATTTTCACAAAGAAAATTCAACTGGATCAAATAGAATCTTGGGCTCTATGAGTAATTTAACTCCAAAATCTGCTCTCTAGCCTCATTGGTTACTAAAATAATGCAAGGAGCCATTTTATTGTAATCAGAGGTCAGAACAGGCATTTCCAGTGATTTTTGGGTCAAATGTTAAAATGGGTCCGTGAGTAATATAAGTCCAAAATGTGTTAACTAGCCTTAGTGGTTACTAAAATCATGCAAGGGTCCATTTTTATTGGGGTCAAACTTCAAACAAGTGTCCCAGTAATTTTTAAGTAAAGTGATTAACTGGCTCAAATATAAACTTGGGCTCCATCAGTAATCTAAGTCCAAAATCTTCTCTCTAGCATTAGTCATTACTAAAATCATACAATGGGCCATTTTGTTGGGCTCAGAGGTCAAAACAAGCATTTCCAATAATTTGGGGGTCAAATGTTGAGCTTGATCAACTTGGCACTTGGGTTCCATGAGTAATGTAAGTATAAAATCTGCTCTCTAGCCTTAGCGGTTACTAAGGCTAGAGGGTCAAATTTATTGGGGCCAAAGGTTAAACAATTATTCCAATCCCTATCAAGTAAAATGATAAAATAGATCAAACAGGAACTTTGGGTATCCAAGCAATTTAAGCCTAAAATATATCTGCCCTGTAGCATCAGTGGTCACTGAGATACAGTGAGGAGTCAATTCTTTGGGATCAAAGGTTCAAAAAATAGGAATTTCCCTTCATTATCATGAAAAATGTTTAATTGGATCAAATAGAAACTTGGTGCCTTCAACTAAATTAAACCGAAAATCTGACCTGTACCTTCAGTGGTCACTGAGCTACAGTGAGGGGTCAATTAATTGGGTCAAAGGTTTAAAAACCAAACAAAAACAGGAATTTCTCTTCATTTTCAAGTAAAATGTTCAGATGGATCACATGGGAACTTGTGGTCTACAAGTAATTTAAGCCCAAAATCTGCACTCAAGCCTCAGTGGTTACTGCGACTTGAATAGTGGGTGAGTTGTTTTTGTTTTTTTCTGGTTTTGGCCCTTACCATGGTGACCCTTTAGTTTCGGTCAAAGTGCTCAATTAGAGCCTACAGAAACATCCATCCATCCATTTTCTGAAACTGCTTAATCCAGTTAAGGGTCACGGGGCTGGGGGGCGGAGCCGATCCCAGCGGTCATTGGGCGAGAGGCGGGGTACACCCTGGACAGGCTGCCAGCCCATCGCAGCGCAGACACATATAGACAGACAAAAACATTCATACTCCCACTCACACCTGCGGTCAATTTTAGAGTCACCACTTCACCGAACCTGCATGTCTTTGGAAGTGGGAGGAAGCCGGAGCACCCGGAGGGAACCCACGCAAACAAGGGGAGAACATGCAAACTCCACACAGAAAGGCCCAGGTCAGATTCGAACCTGGGACCTCCTTGCTGTGAGGCAACAGTGCTAACCACTAATCCCCCATGCTGCCCTATAGAAACATAGTTTGCAAATAATTAAGACAGTACAAACCAGTGGTTACTGCGATAAGGCAGAACATGCACAGAAGCAGAGATGAAAAGATGGACAGGCAGAAAATAGTAATTAATTCATCCTTCATTCATCCTTTTTCAAATGTCTTTCAATTAAATCGCCAGTACGTGGGTAATGCAATATTACATTATAATTACAAATGTGAATATTGAAAATGGCATTAAGAATATAGAAGTTCATAAACTTTCTTTCTTGTGGCGTTATCTCTTGAAGCTGCAGATGGCGACTTTAACGTGGCTGCTGCCGAGTATAAAAAAGAAATAATAACATTTAGCATTAAGATATCTCACACAAAGCACAAGCCAGTATGCAAAAAAAAAAAACCCCCGAGAAGGATAATAGGATGGCATGAGGGAGACGACGCCTGAAATAACGACAGGCCAGAGTTGACGTGTGCGTGCGTGTGTGTGTGTGTACGTGTGTGTGTGTGTGTGTGCCTGCGTCACAGCTCAATAGCGTCAGCATGTATCCAGGGGAAGTGGAAGGTTACAGATATTGTGTGGCGTTGCGAATCGTGTCGCTTCCTCTCTATCATACCCCATCAAGGTCATATCCATAGACTGAAAGTGGTGGCCCTGGCCTTTTCCACTGCCGGCTCTGGCAGAGGAACGGGGCCCGCGGACCACTGCTGCTTCTAATCAGGGCTGACGTGTGACTCAGTTGCATGCCAGCTGCACAGCCAAACAGGGATTATGTCCCTGTATGATGAAGACAAAAAAAAAAGGTCACCGTTGAGATCTTTGTCTCACACTGCACCTTTGGCTCATTTGAGTTATGTAATTATTTGTGCTTTATCTCCTATGAACTTTGTTTAAATATGTGAAATCATGCACACAAAGTGCACAAGGCATATATCTGGAAGCTGTATAGTGGGGTCATAACACAGGTGGTGCACGTTGGGTTAACTCACAATCTGGGTCATTGTGCCACTTTTGTTCCCTTTACAAACAAGTAGTTGGAAGGTTGGTATCTCAAGATTAGTACATTATTCCAGTTCAGATATGGATGATGAAATATATACAGGAAGACAAAAGATCATGTCAACCAATTTGCAATGCTTGATTGATATTGTTACATATCTGTGAAATAATAGTCAGTGAAATTGCCAGCCATTTTCACAACAGGTGGAACAGTAGGTGGTATGAGGGGAAGGCAGTCTATAATTTTCAGTAAGCAGAATGCTCCCCAGGATTCAGCAAACCTCGGTACAGTCAAGCCTGTCACACTCGCTGACACGGTGACAAAAAAAAAAATGTTTTTGACAACCTCAGCTGTGCTTCATTAAATATGTACATGGGAAAATGTAATGGATCATTTTTTTAGTTTAAAACAATGTAGACTTTATTATAATTTATAATGGAGTTTTTTTTTAACTTTGAGTATAAATCAAAGAAAATTTAAGGGAAATTTCATTTTTACAGAGTATTGTACAAAAAGATTAAGGCACATTAGGTCACCGGAAAACTTTTAATAATAATTAAAGGTTTCTACATATCTGATATTTAAACAATCATGAAAATATGTTACAATTTTTCACATTTTAACATACATAATTTGTTTTCAGTGGCCTCCTGGAGTTTGAGATTACTCGGTTCTTACAATCATTTTATTATTGAGTGATTATCGGCACCTAGCTTTGTATTGTCATATAATTATACCTACAAAGAAAACATTGTTTTTTTAAACCCACAAGAAAATATAAGCGATATTGCATTTTTTATACAGTACTGTAGAAGATAAGATAAATCGTTATTAATCTACACACCAAGGAACTTTACCTGTCACAATCAAAAGACCTTAAAAAGGATAAATACAAAACTTTAATAACTTAAC
>OMMV01188221.1:0-10693 GCA_900302635.1 Chatrabus melanurus | reverse complement strand
ATCTGGGTTGGACCATCACAGAGTGGAAACATGTATTGTGGTCTGATGAATCAGTATAACAGAGTTTTTTTTGGAACAAATGGACGCCATGTGCTCTGGACCAAAGACAAAAAGGACCATCCAGACTGTTGTCAGCAACAAGTCCAAAAGCCAGGGTGTGTCATGGTATGGGGTTGTGTCAGTGCCCTTGACAAAGGTAATTTACACTTCTGTGATGGCAGCATTAATGCCGAAAAGTACATTCAGATTTTAGACCAGTATATGCTGCCTTCAAGATGACATCTTTTCCAGGCATGTCCATGCATTTTTCATCACGACAATGCAAAACCACATTCTGCACACATTACAAAGGCATGGCTGTGGAAGAATGTACGGTACTAGACTGGCCTGCTTGCAGTCCTGACCTGTCCCCAATAGAGAATGTGTGGAGAATTTTGAAATGAAAAATGCAAAGATAACGACCCCGTACTGTTGCACACCTTAACATGTGTTTGCAGGAAGAATGGGACAAAATAACAGCTGAAAATCTTCATCGCTTGATATCCTCAATGCCCAAATGTCTTAAGTGTTGTGAGAAGGAATGGCAACATTACAAAGTGGAAAATGCTTCAGCATAACAACTTTTTTTGGAATGTGTTGCAGACCAGAAATGCAGGAATGGATGTATATTAACAAATAAAATAAAGTTGACCACACGAAACATGAAATATCTTGGGTTCATACTGTCTGCAATGAAATAGAAGTCAAAGTGAATATTAGAACCACTGCTTTTTTAAAAAGTATTTGCATTTTCCATACTGTCCCAACATTTTCTGATTTAAGGTTGTATGACCTGCTGCTGAAGCTTCTTCCAATACCCCAACCTCCTCCTTATATGCTACACTTTTGCTGCCATTCGCTTTCATAAGATCAAACATTCCTCCACAGTATGTATTCGTCATGCAAGGGGTTTGGTTTTCCCAGCAGAATCCTCCTTGCTCCTCTGATTCTTTGAGAGCTCCTTCAAAGCGCACTGCCTGATATAATTATCTGTTTGCCATGAATTCCTAGATGTGAAAGTCTGACTGAATTATCATTTGTTGAGCCTCTTTACTTGCAAAATATTGCATATAGTAGTTTTCATTTGGCCTCTCGAGATGATTTAAAGTTTTGGAAGGGAAACATAATAACTTGTGTGAACTGTACATTTCTGTTAGGGGGTCACTGTAGGTAAAATTATTTGAAACCTCTGATTAAGACTCTGCTACTAGGATAAATACTTGCACAAAACAATTTATGGGAAACAATGTGTTGATCCTATAGTGGCAAGCCACCATCGATCATTCTTTCTAATTCTATCCATCTTGCGTTAGTAGTGGATGGAGCAGCATTAATTGGACATGCCAAAAGTAAATTGATACTGGGCTGGGGGGCTAAATGACTGAGTACTGCCAAGTTTGCAGTATTCTCAGTTAAGCACCCCGGCACGCACAGGCAACAGGTGGCGCCTTTACGAGTTCACTCAGTGTTATGTGACAGTGAAGGGGGTTTATCACCATGGCTGAGGGCAGGGGAAATCAGTATTTATACTAAAGTGTGACGAAGTAAGACATCAGATATAAGAAAGAAGAGAAAGAGAAAACTTACATCAGAGAAGTAAAAAAAAAAAATCCTCCTACATGATGTCCAGTTACACCGTCTTGTGTCTATGATGTGGGAATAAGTGAAACAGATCAGTCCTTGGCTGGAAATAGACCTCTCAGTTACCCAAACCCTCCTTCAGCAGCCAAACACATGGTGAACAGAGAATGCCAGGAAGGCCACCCTAACCTTGGCTTACTCAAAACTAAAAGATCTGTGATCTCATTCTAAAACCATGTGACCTGCAATAAGGTAACACGTCAGAAATGAGCTGTCACATCAGCTCAAAGGCAGCAGCTCTGAATATATAAATGTGACAACTGAGGCTTATAGAGCTCCAGAAATTATGTCTCCTGAAATCAAGACAAGGAAAACCAGAGCATATGCAAACGATTAAGAGTAACTGGGAAAATTTGTACATCACAAAAACAGCCTCAGGCGTTTTATGCATAATAAATCTGCTCTTTAATGTAAAAGTGAAAATAAATCTCTACAACATGATCAATATGAAATAAAACCATCATCAGCCTATAGGCCAGTGAGCTCAATACTATACTCCTTCCATTTCATGTTGATTGATTTTAATTGAACTACAATGGATATTCAATAACTTGTTTGTCCGCTGACTAAAGCCAGATGGCTGTAAAAGTGAAAATTTAGTTGCTATATATTAAAGGGTGTGTGTCTGAACACAATCTCTCATTTTTCATTTTATATTTTTATTCATACACTATATTGATATTACATATTTTATTCATATAATTAGATTTTTATTGAATTAATTTTATTTAATTATTTGATTTTTGTAAATGTAATAAATATTTAATTTAAATTCTATTTTTATGTGACACTTTTTAGATCATATTGTATAAGAAGAACATTTATTGCTGTTGTTGTAGTACTGCCAAGAACCCAAATGCTTTTGATTTGGTGTCATAACACTAAAAATCCATCTCCTTTCTTTTTGTCCAGTATGTAAAATATCCTTGATATCATTCAAATTATGCTCCTTCAAATTCAAGACAGTGATGGCTCTCGGAATGCAATAGCCATGTCTACCCCTAAAACTTTTTGCTGTGGGAAAACAATTTAGCTGACTGTACCATGCTGACGGCTTGACACCAGGTCCCATGTCTTAATGGCAACAAGCCAAGAAGTGGCTGTTTCACATTCCTGCTAAATTGTCAATTAACATGTATGGAACTGGTATCATGTCTCATATCAAGCTGCTCCACATTTCTGTTATCTGTTGAATGCCAGAGCTGTACTTTGAAAATCTCATCGTGTAGAGCATACACAGGTATGCTCTACACGATGAGATTTTCAAACAGAACATCCGCGTATCAGAGTGTATGATGCTGAGATTTGCATCATAAAAAAGGAGCCACATACTTTTTTCTAAATGATATAAATTACACAACAAATTCAGGGTGTGCTCACCGCGTTATTGGTCTGTGTGGAACTTTACCACTCCGGAACTGTGGGTGGTGCTATATTTTTCTTTGCTTTGCACCCATTGCTCAACATTACTAGCGACTAGCCTAACCATTAGCTTGACGAGCAAACTATTTTTTTTATAACAAACCAGACAACTGCATTTAAAACCTGACATTGTCCCCATGCAGGTTTGTATATATTTTTTTAAACTTTGGTTTCACACACACAGGACGTTATCAGATAGTGATTTAAATATTAGAATACTCAGGTGGTAAACAACAAATTGCATTCTCAGCACTATTTTAAAATTTGCAGTAAATTATGTTGACTATTGCAGTGTATCGCAATATATATCATATCGCAATGTATTGCGATACAATTGAATTGTATCATGAGTTCCCTGCCAATACCCGCCGCTCCTCATAAATGAGCTCTTGACCACAAAAATAGGAACAGCGTAACATGACTGAACAAATATATCAATATTTTTATTTATTTATTTATTTTTACCTGTATACCTTTTTCCGATCTGTTAAAATACAAATTATGCAGATTGCAAGATTGGTTCCACTCAAGCAGCCTCTCTCCAGTCCAGGATTTGCCAACATGTTCCCCTCTGTACCACTGATTACAGCAATAACACAATTTAAATGTGACAACTGTGACACTTTGAAAATAGCAGCAGAAAACTACCCTCAGTTGCGTGCAGAATTTGTGCCTGACTGAAAATCAGATGGAGGCATTACCACTTGATTGCATCAGACCACAGGTGTCCTGTGTGTGATAAAAATTCAATATGAAGGCAAATGTGGTCACTTTCTCATATAAAGTATTCCACTGTAGTATAATTCAGCAAGAACACAGTTTTCCATATTGCTGAGAACATGATGGGCACATGATGAATGCCACTTTAGAGTCAGTGAGGCATTCATTTTCTCTGGATTTTAGGAAGATTAGTTACGTTTTAGACATCGGGCAGCGTGGTGGCAGAGTGGGTAGTGCAACTGCTTTCACTCAATGTATCTGTGTATAGTCTGTCCAGCAACTTCTTGGGGATTCCACAAATTCTGACAATGTCCCAGAAAACAGCCCACTCAACTGAATTGAACGCTTTGCAAAAATCAACATAGGCTGCAAAGAAGCACTGCCGATATCCACCCTTGCATTCTATGAGTACTTGCAGAGCTAGAATGCAGTATATGGTTGACTTCTTGGGTGTGAAGCCAGACTGTTCCAGTCGCTGAAAGTAGCTGGTCCGTCTCCCAGATTGAAACAAAGATTGCTTGCAATGCCAGGAGAACAGCATCTCCACCTACCTGGAGATCAGCTCCTCTGCTGCAGATCTCTGGAGCTTTCCTTGCCCTCAGATGTTTCACTGGCTTTGTAAGCTCACCAACATTTGGTGGTTCATAGTTGACTGGAGAATCAGCCACAAGAACCCTGGCACTGGAGATGTCTAACTTCCCAGCAGGAGGATCAGCCTTATATAACTGCTCAAAGTAGCTGGCACCAACGTGACAGTACAGCAGAGGCATCTGTCAGGACTGAACCATCTTCCACCATAACTGCAGTGGGATGAGGTGTAGGTTTGTAGGAATGAAGTGCTTTGATTCCTTTGTAAGCAGGCCAATGGTCACTAGTCCACAGATGGTGAGTCACCTGATCACAGATTCCTCTAACAAATGGCTCCTTATCCACCCTCACGGCCATCGCAGCCCGCTTACTCAACTCCATATACAGCTTACAATTTACATCAATCTGTGCAGTACTACTCCTCGAGATGATATTTATTTCTTAGAGTGCCCTCAGATATGAAACACCTCCTCCTATGTACGCTGGCAACTCCAATACAATCCTCAGCAGCTTTCAAGGTGTGGTTGTGGAAGAACTCCCACAACCAATTGTCTCCATGTCTGTGGGTACACAAATCATGAAATATCTTGGGCTCATACTGTCTGCAATGAAATAGAAGTCAAAGTAAATGTAAGGATCACTGCTTTTTTTTTTTTAATTTGCATTTTCCATTTTCGTCCCAAGTTTATCTGATTTGGGTTGTAAATCCCTTCAATCCTTTTTAGAACAACAAAATTAATTTATGTCTTCCAGTGTCCCGAAAGTGAAGAGAAATGCCGCATAGTTTAAGGCATTATAAGGCAGTGACTATGAAGAAGATTCAATGTGTTTTCTTTGTAAAATCATCTGGCTTTCTTTCCAGATCCGGACCATTTTCGATGTTCTATGACAGACAGTCACGCAGCACAAATTGCACACACTAATGTTTCAAGCTTTTTTTTTTTTTTTTTTTAATCAATTACCGGGAGGCTATTTTTAATCTCTTGGATTTTCAGTAACAGTCAGAATGATCAGGAACAGTCATTGCACTATCATGAAAAAAAGTGTTAATGCCTAGATCTGCAATTACAGGATGACTAACATCTATATCAAAGATAGATAAATTCATATTTAATGTTTTGACTACATTATACTCAAAATATTGCGTAACGTCAGCTTTTATACTCTTTGTCATCTCTGTGACCCGAAAAGATTACATGAGTCAGACTCCACTCAGTGGGATAGAACATGCCTAAGGTGTCATCTGAACGAGTAAGCCAGTTAAGTAGATGGTGATTTACGCCTCAGCAGTGAACACTTTTTTCTATGAGATCTGGAATGATGCAAGCTACTGGTGACAGCCGTTGACATATTTATGCAAATGAGTGCCTGCAGAGGAAGAAGTAAGTCCCATACAGGTCCTGCGACCCATCGGTGCAGGTATTTATCCCCAGATACCGTAGGGTAAAGCGGATGAGAGTCTACGGTTCCCCCTGGATGGGACACCAGTGTGACGCAGGTTACTTTTCCAGCCAAGGCCAGTACACATTTACAGCTGAGTGGACTGAGACAAGGACACACAGGTGGCCTCAAGCACACACCTGGACTCGAACACCAGTCTACATATTGGTAATCCAAATGCATATAATAATTTACTTTCGGCTTCTCCCAATTTCAACTCGGGGTCGCCACAGCAGATCGCACATGTAGATGTATGTAGATTTGGCACAAGTTTTACGCCAGATGCCCGTCCTGACGCAACTCCACATTACATGGAGAATGGGCAGGGGTGGGGTTCGAACCGGGAACCGCTAGGCCACCATATATACAGTCAAGCCCATAAGTAGGTGGACAGTGACAATTGTTGTTATTTTCCCTCTGTACACCACCACAATGGAGTTGAAATGAAACAATCAAGATGTACTTGTCGTGTAGACATTGAAGTTTAATTCAGTAGGCTTATCAAAAATATTGCATTCATCATAAAGGAATTACAGCTATTTTTATACACATTCCCCCCATTTTCATGGACCATAGGTAACTGGACAAACTGAATATGAGTATCAAAAAATACAAATTATCACTTTTATAGCCAGTTTTTTTGAGACAATTAAGTGGATGGAAACATGAACATTCCCACTGAATATGTCTTGGACATAATTTACATCAATAATTCAGAAATACAAACAGTATGGTAATGCATGGTATATCTGTCTGGAGTAGACAGTTCTCAAAAACTAAGTGACCATGCAAGAAGGAGACTAGTGAGGGAAGCCACCAAGACACCCTTGACAAGTCTGAAGGAATTATAGGCTTCTGTGGCTGTGATGGGAGAAACTGCATAGCGCAACTTTTGTCTACAGCTTCATGTTGGAGTGGAACAACGGGGGATTTTCTTAAAAATATGTGAAATTTCAGCTACCGTTTGTCAGAAGGCACATGGGAGATTCAAGCCTAGACTTGATCTGTTTTCTTGTATGAAAATCCTTCTCTGTTCTATTACACTATGAAGCTTTAACTGGTACCAACAAACAACACAGCCACAGGGCAACAGACAAAAGTTGCCCTGTGCCTTAATGGTAATGATTTATTGAAAACTCACTATAATCTTTGTCCAGGCTCTGATTTAACTGAGACAGGATGACACCCTCTCATTTGGAAGTTTTTTTTATTTTATGTAAAGTTGAGTCATTCGAGTGTCATCATCACATCCACATTTTGGGAAATGTTAGTAAAGCATAGGACTATGTTGCCAGCGAACACGTTAGCACTTTCTGCACATTCTGGCTGATTGATTTCTGCTTTGTTCACTGTCCGAGCTCAAGCTGCTGATGAAGAGGCAGACCATTGGCAAGAGGGTCCTGGGCGCTTTTGACACAGTTTGGAGCTTCATAGAGCCTTCTGTCCATCCATCGGCTGTCCATCTGATCCTCTGAGATCCTGCCAGGACTGAGACATGCGACAGCTACAGGGTACTATGGAAATCTGGAGTGTGCCGAGGACGTCTAAAAGCATCATATGGACAAATTCTGGAGAATGTTCCTTCTATGACTGATCTGGCTTTGATCACCAACTTGCCAATTGCAGCCCATTTACTGAGACTCTGCTGTTCACCGTTTGGATGTCTTTTGAGCCATCGGTCGTTGCAACCACTGGATTCTATATGTATATGGTTGCTTAGCTGCAAAATTTCTGTCTTTGCACATTTGACAATTCTTTGTTGTGCATTGTCTTATTTGTTATTTTGTTATTGTTAGTATGTCCAAAGCAGATGGTCACCCCACTGAGTCTGGTCTGCTCGAGGTTTTTTCCTGTAATCAAAAAATGCCCGAGGGAGTTTTTCCTTACCAGTGTCGCCATTGTGCTTGCTCAAGGGGTTGGGTAAGGTTAGACCTTACTCATGTGAAGCACCTTGGGGTGACTTATGTTGTGATTCGGCGCTGTATAAATAAATTGAAATTGAATTGTGTGTGCATACATTTACATACTTTTGTATTCAAATGCTAAAATGCAGCATTTTGTTTCCAAATATGACTGCGAATAATTCCAGATACAGAGCAAAATCTTGTAAGTATGCACTTAGCCAAGGCAGCAATCTGCAAACCTTTCACCACCAGTTTGTTGAACGTCATCCAAACTGTCAAATATAAATGCCGGCAGTTTACAAGCATAACCAAGCTGGGAGATGGAATTATTAAGTGGCTGATACTTTAAGATCTTTGTCTGAAATACAACTGAGATCCAAAACTGACACACTTTCATCCACGGTGACAGCGTCTGGTGTATTAACAGCTGAAATGCTAAGTATAACATACAGCAGAACTCAAAAGCAAAAACAGAGACACACACACACCTGTTCCGAGTTAACACTTAAAATGTATAGACCATATGCAGGTGTTTTCTGTGACACAAGTCAATTCTGTAACCCAAATCCATGAGAAAAAAATTTAAAAATGTGTATACTGTTTATTTTGACTATCATATTTTACGTTCGTCATACAACAAGAAATTTAAATCAGTTTATTATATGCATGGCATGATGTGTGCAATATCAGGAAGTGTTTATTACAGGGTTATTAGCTGCCTTGTGTTTAATTTGACACCTGATAGGGGTAACACAAAATGTATCACATCGGTGGCGAGGCTAGAGTTTCTTTCTTGGTGGGCTTAGGTGGGGGCATGATTTAGTGGTTGGATGACAGAGGTTGAAGTAAATGTAGAAATATGCATTTTTTTTTAAATTTTCAGTGCTCCCTACATAAACGTTGTTAATTCACACACACAGTACACACGTGTCAGAACTAATAATAACCAATTCATATAACTCACCCTTCTGACAGGATACAAATGCAAATATGGAAAATTTTGAAAATTCGTACAGGCAGGACAACAGATAAACTGCACATTTATCAACAAACAGGATAGAGGATGTTCTCAGTTTGGTAGCACTATTCTTTATCACTCTTTCTGAATGGTGGACTGTTGTCCTCCTGTTTCACAATCTCACCAGAATGTGGTTTCTGGATGGAGTTGTTTGACATGGAAGTGATCCTGTTTTAATCACGCAAGCATGCCAAAGCAAATAGAAAAATGAAAATTATTTGTATATCTTACACCATGTGATAGTCAGGCAGCTTAGGGCAAACATGTTTACACGCTGGACATATTCACCAAAATTGGTAGGTGGGACCCTTAGGGGTACCTATTGAATTTTTAATAGGACCCCCCCTCAACACCCCACACATTCTGAAATGTTGGCAGAAATCCAAAATGGTCGCCATCGGACCGATATGTATCCGTAAAATCCTTGATATTGGTCCAAATATAACATTCTTGGTGTCTAAATGTAGGTTTTCAAGGTCAAGAAATTCAATGAGGCACAATACAATACAATAGAAATGAAAGTAAGTATGATTCTGACAGGTGATAGATAGCAACTTCACAGTATTGTATGACGATTGTCACTGCAACCATCCTTAAGAAATGTAAGAATGTTCTCTTTGATGAACATATCCAGCAACTGTAACTATGATGTTTTGATAATTCATTATAAATGTAAATAGCATCACACTATGTTTATATTATGTATTTTGTGCATATTTGCCATTTGACATACAGTTTGTTTCAAGTTTGTTTCAAGTTTTTTTGTCAGTTTCTGGGGAATAAATTTATTTCCCCAAATAGGTCTTGTGTACTATTCATATTTCCAGAGTTTACAGATCAATATTGTAAGAATCAGACTCTTGGAAATTTTGTTACAATAATGGCAGCCATTTTGAATTATTCACATGTATTCTTGCCTATATCATACTCCATTTTAGTTCCACACCATTCTGCTATATCTCATTGAATTCTTTGACCTTGAAGACACCAAGATTGTTATATTTGGACCAATATCAAGGATTTTACGCATACATATCGATTCAATGGTGGCCATTTTGGATTTTCCAAAATTTTCCAAAATTTCAGAACATGAGGGCTGTTGAAAAGGGGTCCTATTGAAAATTCAATAGGTACCCCCAAAGGGTCACACATAGCAATTTTGGTGAATATGTCCATTCTATAAACGTAATGTGAATTTTGGGGCTGACTATGAGTGGTGTTAACTTGATCAATTGATCCCAGCGTGTAAACAGTACCTAATGTGTTCTCTGGAAACCGTTGGCACTATAGGACCAGATAGTCAAAGAATGGCGGTAGTGACAGACTAAGACTGAAAACAGGAATTTGATTGGCAAATATGTTTTCTGGTGGGAAAATTAAATTATTAAGATTTTTTTCTGCAATGGGGTGGGTGGGAGCTAGCTGCAGCCCATCAAGCCCCATCATAAAATCTGCCTATTTGGTTATGTGTTCCATCTTTATACAAGTATCTACAGAAAAGAGGCTGGCACAGTTTACACATGTCTTAAAATAACTCTCAAGTTGTCACGCAGCTATGTTTGTCTGTAATAAAAGACAAGAGGCAAAAGCATTCAAGGGCCAAAGCTGCAACCTTGAACTCTGCCTCAGTTACAGCTGCAGGTTTCAATCAAAACATTGTGGTGGGCCGACTTACTGTGTCATGTCATTAAAAATGTTTCAACTGCAACTTCTGAAGTATATTTTCACAGATGTGCCTGACAGTGCACATCCTGCCCTAGGCATCAACTATCTACTTCGTCTAACACAAAACATCCTCACACATTTCCAGTCCTGTTAGCGGGATGATAATGAATACCTCAGATACTACTGTAATTGTACTGCTTCCAGCAAACATAATATCAGATAATGAGTGTTTTCAGTATATTCAGATATTACAGTA
>OMMV01188210.1:0-11365 GCA_900302635.1 Chatrabus melanurus | reverse complement strand
TTGTATAAGTCCCATGTCCCAAGCAAACAAAACAGACCAAACCTGGCTGCGCAACACTGCCCTCTACTGGTTGTACAGGGGAGGGGTTCACATTCGAATTCAGGGGTATTTATTTGTGTATCTGGATCTCTGGATACAAATGTCTCAAAATTACGTCATCGAGAGAAAAGCCAAAAAGCGATCCACAAATGCAGAATCCAAACACAAAGTCAAGCATATTTATTTGCAAATCTCAAAAATATATTTACAAATACATGTTTATTTATACATATTAGTTTATTTATTTGTATGTCACATTTTTATATTTGTATATTTGTATTAGTTATTTCTACATATCATTTATATGTATTAATCTTTTTGAGACAATTCTATCTCCATACCTGACTCTCTTATGTCCCTTTAAGGCTCAATAGGACGGCAACCTCCTTGCAACCAGGAAAGAAACGGTTGGTCGCCCGGTAATTGTATAGAATCATTTCACTTCGAGCGAACGATTGCAAGGAGTTGCAGTGACCACTTTCTATCACAAGGTGATTGCACAGGTTGCCTGGTGTGAGGCGACCTGTCTCCAAATGACAGTGGTCCGTTTCCGACTGAGTGTGTTCACTCTTGGACAGATTGGCGAAGGTTGCAAATAAGTGCAGTCTAATTTATAAATGCAGACACACTGCCCACACGTTGCAATCAGCTGGAGTCAGCCTGTGACCCGTCGCAAGCCATACTTATATGAGCAATGTATGGATCAGCTCCATTGTCATCTGAACCCACTACTACACATAAATCATCAACCCGCCACCCATCAAATCATCATTACAATTATCCTAAAGGGGTGAACACTCCTACCATGATCAGCCATAATTAGGACACACACACAAAATGTCCCCGGTGTGTCGGGAACCCTGCACGTGTCTTTGTGTGCCGTTTGGATTTGGACAGAGATCATGTGGTGGACGCACAAACATGGTCACGGACACAGTCACACACACACAGACCTGTTTCAGCATCAAGTTCATGGTGGGACAATGAAGTTTCATTGTCTTGGAGGTGTGATCTTGCTCACACTGATTGTGTGGAGGGAAAAGAGAGGAACAGCTCCAGTGATGATATTTGGAAAGCAGTCCTTGTTAAAAGCTGTGATGTGAGCTCCATGCATACAAAAATAGATGTTTGGATTTTTTTTTATTATAATTATTTTTTAATCTGCATACAGAGCTGTGGACTATTTTGGCCACACAAAGTGGTACCAAAGAGGCACAGTGTGTTTTTCAAATGTATCACACGCCACCATGCTCGATAACGGGTGGAAAACTCGTTTTACACAAGATGCTTTTTTCACACAAAATTAATAGAACCTGAGATAATTTCTATGGATCATTTTACAGAAGGTAAAAGGTGCAGACTGCAAGGATGCACGCAGTCCATGGTGCATTCCGATGCAGCAAAATCCTGAGGATTTCTGGTTATAATTACTTCTCCCCACCTCCCCATTTAAAGCCTGTCCTGCCCGAGTACTTTAAGCAATAAGGGATTTATCAGTCAGTCATGCTGCATGCATAATAAGATTCTCATGGAAGCAGAGGAGGAAATATTTTGCGGCTTTTGTGCACTGACCATGATTGATGCTCATCACTAAGTTGAGAAAGCAGACGGGTTTTTAACCCAAATGTGTCACGAGTACACATGTGCGTGTACTGTTGCATGGCAGTTATTTGTTTTATTGTTGCCCATTTCATTCTCCCTTCCTGTTCAGTTTTTTTCACCATTCAGGACACACCTCCCGGTGTGCAAAGAACAGTGAACAGGTGTCTCTTCAGCTTGATTTCAGTTTGTGCACACTCCCTGCCTTTTAGTTCTCCCCAATTCTTCTTCCAGTGGCAGCCGAAGGCTGGCGTGCCTCATCTGTTTGAGAGGTGGTTGGGGGTTGGCGTGCCTCATCTCTATTTCCTGTTCCGGTGGTGGCCGAGGGCCGGCGCACCTCACTAGTCCCTGTCTCAAACTTCAGGGTGGATGTGGACCGGCTACTGTGAGGGTGTCAAAGATGACTCCCTGACCATCTGTCTAGACTGTGTAGGGTACATGGATACCCTCCAGACTCAGTTTCTACCCTCATTTGGCAGCACAGTCATCCACCTGACTCCCTCTCTGCCCTCTGTCAGCTGCACAGCCGCCCGCCAGACTTTGTGACTGTTTATAGCTGACCGTAAGGCCATCTTCCAGGGGTTTTTGTTGGTTTCTTTTGTAGTGTCGTATTTTGGGTTAGTATTCTCCTTGTGTCCCATTGTATTTCAAATAACAGCGTGGTTTGTTGAATTTATTACGTCTGAGTTCAGGTTGGTTTCTTTGAATTTCAGGGTCATTTTTGTGTTGTCCTTTGTGGTTGTCCACCTCCCGGTCTCTCTGTCTGCTCTGTGTCTGGGTTTTGAGTTGTTCCCGCCTTCTGGCCCCCTCCTCCCTCCCTGTCCTAGTCCCCGTTGTTGGTTTCCAGGTGTCCTGCCTGTCCGTGGGGGGTGGGGAGGTTATGTCACGAGCACGTGTGTGCGCGTGCTGTTGCATGGCAGTTATTTGTTTTATTGTTGCCCGTTTCATTCTCCCTTCCTGTTCAGTCTTTTTCACCATTCAGTACACACCTCCTCACGACACATGAAGAGCAGTTAACAGGTGTCTTTTCAGTTTACTTTACATCTTAGGTGTCCTCCTCATTTCCATGTCTTGTCTCCACACCTTTTTTGCGTTTGCCCTCACTTTCTCTGGTATCCTGGTTTTATATGTATATTAGGTTTTTTCCCCATGATCCTGGCCCATGTTGTTTCTTGTTGCTTGGTCCCCTCGTGTGCTGGCATTTCCGGCAGTGTTTCTCCAAGCCCTCATTCTCACATGTTGCCATTATTGATTGATTAGCGTCATTTTAAAAGGCCTTCTGTTCCTCGCTTTCTCTCCTAGATCTTGGTCAGTTTATCCCTCACGTACTCGCTGTTTACCACTGTGTTTTTCCTGTGTTTGGTGCTGCCCTGCGTTTGTACTGCTGCAAGGGTTTTTGTGAGTATGTCCAGCCCCTAATGGGTTCCTCAGAAAATTTTGCAATTACTCTGTGTTTCTAGTGTTTTTAAATATTTTGGTAATTGCCCTTGTGATCAGCCTAATTTGTGTTGGACCTCTGCTCGATCCGTGTTCATTCTTAGTTGTGCCCTAATTAGAACTGAATCATTTCCAGCCACCTGCTGTCTGTCAGTCATTCACTTTGTTCTCTCCCAGTGACATTTGTTTCTAGCGAGAATTATTATTTATATTTTTGAACTATCAGTATTCTCGCCTTCCTTGGTTCTCAGCGTTGTGTTACTTTTTGGATGGACGGTGTCAGTTATCTTTGTTTGGCCCTCATTGCCTCTGTTGACACAAGTCACAAGTACCTGTCATTTTGGTTGTAAGCCCCTGATGGATCTCAACTCTGCCGTGGCTTCTTTTAGTTAATCTTTTGTGTACCCTCTGTTAAGACTGCTTTCCTGAAACCTGAACCCTCACAAAATGCTCCTGAATGAATTTAAGACTGTATTATCCAAGTCGTAATACGTCTGTTTAAAATAAACAGACGTTTGGTCGGTGATCTTGTGGTGTTTGTGCTCACATGCTCTGTGCCACAGATCTCCTTTTGGAAATCTGTCAATTAGGAAGCTTAATATAAAACATCCTTTTACTCGGCAGCAAGTGAGCATTCATTCTACAGAAAACTGGACTATTTTCTCCACTTGGCCAAAAAACACCTCTGCAAGTTGGGCCTGACTCATGCCAGCAGGCCTGCCTCAGCCATAAGTGCTTGACGCGGTCCAGAGTTCAATGTGTGAGTTCACCCAAAACGAACAATGCCATTGCTGCCAATTTTACTGTGGGAAAAAGCTGCTCTTCTGGACACCACAGTGTCTTTTTTTAAACTTCCAATCCAATTATGACACACATCTACAAGACAAATATGCTGGGTGCTTCATGGAAAAAGTGTGTCAGGGAGTGTATGGGTGTGTGTCATAGCATGTCCTAGGTGGGTTCACCCAGTAATCCTCAATGGGTGATTATAGAAACTGTCAGACAGCGACAAGCAGCAGCTCTCTGTATGGGCTGTGTGACTGAATTTTACAGCTTGTTGTCCATAGTGCGGAAAAAAAAAAAATCTGTTCCACCTCCAAAGTCATTTCAAAGCACACTCACGCATGCACACACACACATATGGAATATATTTGAGTGTGTGTTTAAATACAAATGGGCACGTTCTGCTGGAGAGCTGTTTTTCTGACTGTACTTTATTGTTGAACCTACATTTGGTTGCGTGATAACTTGAAGAATGAATGAAAAAGTGCCACGCATGGCGCAATAATGGGACAGGCGCAGTAAGAATGTGGTAATTCATGTGCTGTGATGTGATAGTAAGAACAAGAAGGGCCTTTATTGTCATTGTAGATACAATGAGATTTGTCTTCTGCATTTAACCCATCCTAATTATAGTTAGACGCATTCCAACCACGAGGAGCAGTGAGCAGCCACAGTCCGGCACCCGGGGAACAACTCCAGATGTAGAGACGCTGCCTTGGTCAAGAGCAGAGAAAGGAGCAGAACCTAATCTGCATGATTTTGATAGTGAGAGGAAACTGGAGCGCCCAGAGGAAACCCACGCAGAAAGGAACTGGGTATACTGGGAATCGAACCACAGACCTTCTTGTTGTGAAGCAAGAGTGCTAACAACTGAGTCACCGTGCTGTCCACAAATAGGATGTGGTATGCGTGTGATCATGCACATGGTAAGAAAATAGTGAGAACATAATAATAAAATATTTTCACCTCCACAGCTGCAAGGGGACTGGCATCGAGATCCAGAATCTGCCAGAATAAATAGCCTTGAGCCGATGGTTGCGTGTCAACAGCAACAGATTTACAACAGATGGCAGCAGACTTGTGCTGTCCCCCTATTTGTCACAGTCATTCACCATATTATTGTACACAAATTACATGTAATTGCCAACTTGGTCCCGTTCACTCGCACACCGATAGCAGACGACTTGTCACCGTCTGACTGCACAACTGACTGTGGGTGGCTGCAGGCCTGGTTGCTGCTTTGACACGCCCATTTCAGGGATTTGTGGTTGCAACGTGACAGCAAGGTGATTGCACATGCTCATGCTAATTTGGGTTGCACTGCGGTCTCCAACCACTGTTTTTTCTGGGTGTAACTGCTGCTTTCGTGTCATTTGGGATTAAGTGCATGCATGATGGACCCGATGAATGTTCTGCTGCAGACACAGAATCAGAACAGCAGGATTCGTCCAACCAGAGTATGTGCTATTTGACAAAAAGAAAATATTCTGAAAAGAAAGCAGGGGACCTTTGGACTGGCCTTCAGAGACAGACACTGAATTCACATCCATGGCAACTCAACTAAGTCAAATTATATTTAGAAATGAAATAACTAATTGTAGCAGAGAGCATCAAATCCCACCTCTCATTATTTATATTGACTAAATCATTTTTCAAGTAAAAGCACTAATTGAAATATGATTTTAGTTTCCTCTAAAAGAGCAACCTTTCGAAGATATCACATTTAATATGCAATTCTGCACTGGTTCTGTTGTACTATCAAGCAGAAAAGCAGCAGTAACAGTTTGCATCCAGATGTCATTTTGCATTGTTTTTTGTTTTGTTTTGTTTTTTGCTGTGCTGTGATTCCTTAAGGGAGATTAATTTTTCATGAGAGCTCTTGGTTGCAGCCCTTAATGCTTTTAAAAGCACAGAGGAACAAACAAAAACATTTCAATGCATTGCTTTTGTTTTCCTCTTTTAAAATTTAATTTAACAGAGAAAATTTGCTCACTACTTGCAGATCAAATATTTAGGAAGTTGAGAAGGCATGAAAACTAAACTCCAGTGACCAACAAATTGGTTTTTACCGCCCATTTTCCAAAAATCAGAAACACATCCTGTCAAAATCAAACAATTCCCATGGTCTCCTCAATGCACCACAGCACAAAGTGCTTTGTGTCCGTATCTGGGTTATTCCAAATCCAGTTAAGCATATTGTTCATTTTCTCTTTCGAGCAACAACCAAAACAGATGAAGCAGCTTTTGAATCAAACAAACACAGAGCTTTCAAAGTCACCAGCTTGTGCAGAAACAGCCAAAGCCACTGCCTGCAGCCTGCAGGTGTGAGTCTGTTAAACAGCTACGAGGAGCCGTGCGGTGCTGTATGCTCGTCTCAAAGGTGTCAGTCATGTTAGCAAGAAACCCTGTCGGGGAGCCCTCTGCCTGCTAAATTGATAAATTGGTGCTCTGCACACAGAAGAAACTCCAAAAATGATCCTGAATTGGACAAAAGTGTGAAACTGGCTTCTGTCTGTCAAGAAACTTTGGAGAATAAAATACTTGCCTAAGAATCATTATAATTTCAACATCCTCATCCAGTCAGAGGTAGAAATTAGGTGCCGTGCACCCACCTCTCTTAAGACTCAGTCACACCAGAGTTAAAATAGGATGGCAACCTCCTTGCAACCAGGAAAAAATGGTGGTTTCCCGGTGATTGCATAGAATCCTTCCGCTGCCGGTGACCGATTGCAAGGAGTTGCAGTGACCACTTATGATCGCAAGGTGTGGTCCGACACAGACTGCAACCTTCGCCAATCTGTCTGAGAGTGGGCGCACTCAAACAATCGCTGTCTAATTTATGAATGCAGACACACTGTAATCAACTGGAGTCTGCCTGTGACCCGTCGCAAACCACACATATATATGAGCGATATGCGGATCAGCTCTAACGTCATCTGAACCCACTACTACACATAAATCATCCACCCGTCACCCACCCGATCATCATTACAATTATTCTAAAGAGGTGAACCCACATACCACAATCAGCCATAATTAGGACACACACAAAATGTCTCCGGTGTGTCGGGAACCCGGCATGTGTCTTTGTGTCTCGTTTGGATTTGGACAGATATCATGTGGTGGACGCACACTTTCAACACGGTCACGGACACAGTCACACACGCACCGACCTATTTCAGCATCAAGTTCATGGTGTGACAATGTAGTTTCATTATCTTGGCGGAGTGGAGATCTTGCTCACACTGATTGTGAGGAGTAAAAAAAGAGACAAACAGCACCGCTGCTGAAATTTGGAAAGTGGGCTGTGTGAAGAGCCGAGATGTGAGCGCCATACATACAAAAACAGACATGTTTGAAGTGTTGTTTTTTAAATCTGCATACAGAGCCTTGGACTATTGTGCGTGCAACAATGTAGGTGAGCCAAAGGCTCATAGTGTGTTTTAAATTCATCTTTTACGCACCTCCATTCCAGACATAACCAGCAGAAAACTCTGTTTACACAGATGCTTGTGTTCACACAATATTAATATAGCCTGAAGTGATTCCTGTGGATCGTTTAACAGAAGGTAAAATGCTCGACTGGATGCGTGCAGCCAATATGGCGCATTTAGGATGCCGCAAAATACTCAGGATTTCACACACCTCCCCATATAAAGCCTGTCCCACCAGAATAATTTATGCAATAAGGGATTTATCAATCAATCATGCTGCATGCATCATAAGATTCTCATGGAGGCAGAAGAGGCTGACCATTATTCATGTTCATCAATAAGGTCAGAAACCAGACCAGTTTTTAAACCAATATTTGCTGAATGAATTGAAGACTGTATTATCCAAGTAGTCATAATAATATGAAATCAAACAGATGATTTGTCGGAGCTCCGACGTTGCTTGTGCTCACATGCTCTGTGCCACAGAAACACTCAATTGGGAAGCTTAATATAAAACATCCTATTACTCAGCAGCAAGTGAGCACTCACTCCACAGAAAACTGGGCTCTTCAGTATTTTATGTTTTCCCCACATGGTCTGGAGGGTGGTCCCAGCTGGATCGCAATGCAGAATACCTCTGCTCACCCTAGTCAAAGAAACCAGACTTTACAGGCGCATGTGGTCCAGACTGTAGAGTGTGAGTTCACCCAAAACGATCAGTGCCCTTTTTTTTTTTTTTTTTTAACTTCCGACCCAATTATGACACATGTCTAAGAGACAAATATGTCGGGGTGCATCGTGGAAAAACTGTGTCAGGGTGTGTCCCATAGCGTGTTGTCCTAGGTAGGTTCACCCCTTAATCCTCAAGGCATGATTATAGGAACCGTTGGACAGTGACACTGCTGCAGGCAGCGCTGATGAGAAAGCTCCAGCTGCAGCTGTCTGTGAGCTGTAATTTGCCGCTCACTGTCCATGGTGCTGAAATGCCACTAAAACAAAAGAGAGAAAATAAATTCTACCCACCTTCTAAACAAACTCAAGGTTCGCTTCAAAGCATGTGCATGCACAGACACACACACACTGATGGAACATATTAGAATGTCTGTTTAAATCCAGATGAGCACTTAAGGCTGTAGAGCTGTTTTTCTGACTGTATTTCAAGAGCTCTTTTCCAAAATGCGATAAACGCCAAAACCAAAAAAAAAACAAAAAAAAAACGATCTTGTGATGCCATTCTATCATGCACTGATCCTATTCACTGCTCCATCAATGTGACATGCCAAACCGTGACATATATGTGTCAGACATATCTAAATTGTGGGGGTTTGTGTGTAAACTAGCGGACGTTTTGCGCTGAAACTCTGCTTTAACGAGTGTTAATTCAACTCAAACGGACATCTTAAAGATGTAAAAATGTGTAAAAATGTTTGATTCATGATGTTTTTCATCCAGATTTTAATGTTCAAAGAACAGATTGAAATAACTGATTGAAATGAAATGGTCTTGGATCCAGTAAGATATTTATTAAAGGGGTCATATTGTGCCAAATTACTTTTTTAATCTACCTTATACAATTTTATGTGTTTGATGTTTAATGTTCAACATCTCCAAAGTCCCATGATTCTATGAGTGTTTTCACAGATATTCTCCTCATTTAAGCATAATTTATGACAAAATCCCCCCCCATGCTCTAACATTACCTCAGATTATTAAAAGCCCTTCCACACACATACACACACACACACACTTTCTCAATTGCCCAAGATTACAGCTGTATTCTAAAATCACACCAAAAAAACCCGATATGCAATGTGACAATTGTTTTATCAAACAGAAGCACCGCCTCAATTGAGGTGATAAAAAAATCATGAAAATACACTGTGGTGCATGATGCATTTTTTATGATCCTTTTAAAGGTGGCACTTCACATCCACTACAGGATTTCCACTGCATGTTCTTTTGTTTTAAAAAGATGGAAAGAAGGAAATGAATGCCTGGATTTATAGTGTTTTGGCAACAAACATAATTAACTTTGGGTTTAAAATCACCAACATTGTTGTTTGATTTGCCAGTTATTGTTGAACATGTTCAGACTGTGCCAATAAACAGGTTTCACAGGATAAAATGGATATTGGTATGATCAGTGGGTCTGGGTAGAAAATGTCATTTTTTTCAAAACAAATAAAATGGATTTATAGTGTTTTGGAAAAGAGCTCTTCATTTTATTGTTGAACCTACATGTGGACACACGATAACTTGCAGAATGAATGAAAAAGCGGCACACGTGGTGCAGTATTGGGGAGGGCGCAGTGAGAATGTGTTCGTTTGTGTGGTGCGATGTAATTGTAAGAACAAATTGGATGTGGTCCGCGTGTGATCCTGCACGTGGTAAGAAAACAGTGTGAACATAATGATAACATATTTTAGTCCCCCATGATTTATTTCATCTACCCGCGACCCACCTAATTAATCAGAATTTTATATTTTATTTTTTTATAACTTGGTCCACCCGACCAACATTCATGGTTCTGTCACCTTCACAGCTGCAAGGGGACTAGCATCGAGATCCAGAATCTGCCAGAATAAATACCCTCAAGCCGTTGCGTGTAGACGGCAACAGATTTGCAACAGATGGCAACCGATTTGCACTTTCCCCCTATTTGTAATATTCATTCGCCGTATTATTGCATAGAGATTACATGTAATTGCTAACATGGCCCCATTCACTCACACACCCATAGCAGACAACTTATCATCAGACTCCGTCTTATGGCCGTTTTATCGCTGTCTCACTGCGTAACTGACTGTGGCAGGACCTGGTCGCCGTCTTCGTCATGCCCATTTCAGGGATTTCTGGTTGCAACATGATAGCAAAGTGATTGTTCACAGCCGCGCTGATTTGGGTTGTGCTGTGCTCAACAACCAAACTTTTCCCTGGTGTGACTGCTGCTTTACAGAACTTGTTTAGATTTATGTGCCTTCTTGTGTCTTACTTTGTGTACCGAGGGTTAAGAAGAAGTCGGTGGGCTTTACAGCCTTGGTATATTGTCCTCCTACTTCAGATGATTCTTTAAATTTGGGAGTGTGGCATTTTTTGGCTCTATTTTTAGAAGTTATAGGGGTTGATCTTTTCACGGAGGATAACAATGAATTTAATGAGCGAAGTATTGATTTAGAATGCAAACACCATCATGGGCTAGCCGGCTACATAACATAATCGCACGGGGCAAACTAAAAACACTCAGTAAGCCACTTCTTATCACCACTGAACAGGTGAAAATGTGATAGCATGGACAGGGTCCCTACGGAAGTAAATGTGCATGTTTACCTCCGATGAGTCACAATGGTTCCAAAATGATCGAAATTTCAAAGTGGTCAAGAAAAATTGATCATCTGCTCATGATCCCAAACATACAAGCTCATCTGTGAAATGTTGTGGAGGTAGAGTGTGTTTGTGTTTACATGTCTGCTTCTGGAACACACTCACTAATCTGTATTGATGACATCATTCATAATAATAGCAGTAGAATGAATTCAGAAGCCTACAGGAGCATTTTGTCAGCCAATGTTCAGAGAAAATTCATCAAGAGGAACTTTATCATGCAGGGAAAACTGTGGGGGCAAAAAGAGCCACCTTGCTTTTGGTGAGAATGTAACTAAAAAAACACAAGTGATCCCACAGGTTGATTTATTACCTCCGCCAAGGAGGTTATGTTTTTGCCGGCGTTTGTCTGTCTGTTTGTCTGTCTGTCTGTCTGTTTGTCCACAACATAACTCAAAAAGTTATGGACCAATTTTGATGAAATTTTCAGGATAAGTGGGAAATGGCCCAAGGACCAATCGATTAGATTTTGGTGGTGATCCGGATTATCATGTAAATCTGGGATATTAAAAAAAATAAAGATTTATTGATTGAGTTGAATATTAATCTCTACCAAAATGGTTTATGCTGGCATTATCATTGGGTTCTCAGAAGCCCGTCTGCTGGAAAAGAACATCTCCACATTATGGGGGACTGAACTGCCTTGGCGGAGGTTTGCGCTCTCTGAGTGCTTTCTAGTTGAAAATGCATT
>OMMV01188207.1:0-14233 GCA_900302635.1 Chatrabus melanurus | reverse complement strand
CTTTATAAGAGTTTGAGGTTTTGATTTGTTATAACAGGTAAAAACAGCAATAAAATGTCAACAGTTTTCTTTTTGTTGTTCTATAATTTCATAAATGCAACAAACTATAGTTCTTTTACAGTGGATTACAAAAAAAATTGGAAACGGAAATTTTATTAGTATCTTGTATGACCTCCTTTTGCATTAAAAACTTTAAAAACTGCCAAACATACTAGAAATAAGCTTTTGGATAGATTAAATTCCTCTGAATATAGTATAACTATATATAAAACTTTATACACTGTGTTATCTTCATTTTAAGGGTCAAATAGGTTTTGCGGCTCCAGATGAATTTTATTTAGGGGAGAGGGGCCAAAAATGGCTCTTTTGATAGTAAAGGTTGCTGACCCCTGCCCCAAGTGGAGGGTTCAAGTATCTCGGGTATTGTTCATGAGTGGGGGTAAAATAAGATCAACAGACAGATTGGAGCTGCAGGTGAGGTCCTGCAGATGCGGTATCGGACCATCGTGGTGAAGAAAGAGCTGAGCCAGAAGGCGAGGTTCTAGATTTACCAGTCGATTTATGCTCCTATCCTCATCTCGGGTCATGAGCTTTGGGTAATGACCGAAAGAACAAGGTCACGGATACAAGCAGCGGAAATGAGGTTCCTCGATCAGGCATCTGGGCTTACACTCAGGGACAGGGTGAGAAGCTCGAATATCTAGGAGGAACTTGGAGTAGAGCCGCTGCTTCTTCACATTGAAAGGAGCCAACTGAGGTGGTTTCGGCATCTGGTGAGGATGCCCCATGGTCATCTCCCGAGGAAATATATTTCCCGGCTGGCTTGGGAAGAGTTAGAGGACTTGGCCCAGGATAGGGAAGTGTGGGCTGAGCTATTTGGTCTGCTGCCACTGCGACCCAGACCCGGATAAGCAGCAGAAAATGAATGAATGAATGAATGATTCAAAGTTCAAGCTGTATAGACTATATAAGCATTTATTTTAAAAAAGAGGGTGGAGATATGCTCTGGAGAGAAAGGGAATGAAAGTCACTCGGAGCAAGACAGACTACATGTGTGTGAATGAGGGGGAACATGGTGGAATAGTGAGGATGCAAGAAGTAGAGGCAGTGAAGGTAGACACGTTTAAATACATAGGGTCAACTATCCAAAGTAATGAAGAGTGTGGTAGAGAGGTGAAGAAGAGAGTACAGGCAGGGTGGCATGGGTGGAGAGTGATTTGTGATAGAAGGTTATCTGCAAGAGTGAAAGGGAAAGTTTACAAGATGGCAGTGAGACCAGCTATGTTGTACAGCTTTGAGGTGGAGGCTAACAAAAAGGCAGGTGGCAGAGCCGAAGATATTGTGATTTTCTTTGGGAGTGAATAGAATGGAAAGGATTAGGAATGAACATATCAGAGAGACAGCAAAGGTCGGACAGTTTGGAGACAAAGTCAGAGAAGCGAGACTGAGATGGGGACCAGGGTATATAGGGAGATGGCTGCTGAGGGTTGTTCCAACAGGCAGGAGGAGAACAGGGAGACCAAAGAAGGGGTTTATGGATGTGGTGAGGCAGGACACGCAGGTGGTTGATGTGGCAGAGAAAGATGCAGAGGACAGGGTGAGATGGAGATGGATGATCTGCTGTAAGCGAGACCTAACGGGAGCAGCCGAAAGAAGAAGAATAAGAAGATATATATATTTGAATGGCTATTGACAGTTATAGCATGTTAATATGTGTCGTTTTTTTCATGACAAAAAAACTGTGAAGTACTTTTGACTCACTCTTTGCCCTGCAACAGCTTTATGTCCATTGTTTCAGGTTGTGAAATCTTTTGGAACTAAATCACTCGAGTACCAAACCTTGTCTTTGAGTCTGCGTATGATAAACGATCGATTATAGTCATTAGCGAGACAGAATGCTGAGCACTCCGCACTCGAAAATAATTGTAGTTTCCAAGGCTATAACTTCTGATCTGCCCAGGATAATTATGCTGCACTTTCATTTGCAAGAGTCTTAACAGAAACAAGCTGAAATGACTTGCATTACAGCTAATCTGTCCTATAAAGCCACAGCTCTCCTGCTCAAACTCTCCTCTAATCATGTTAATTTATTGTCTTCTCTCAGTTGAACAGAGGTCATCTCTGGTTGTTGGCCTAAAATGTGAGGACTGGAGGACATAATTCATCATCAGGATCTTACAGCTCAGTGTAATTACATACAGACATGGATGTAATGACAAACGGGGTAAATCCTTGTAACTACCATATGGTGTCACCAAATTCTCAGCAGCATGTCCACATTTGAGGTCAAGAAAACAGTGGATTACACTTTTTTAGCTAGCAGGGAGCTTCTGCCCCCTGGATTTTAATCACAAGTAAATTGGTCAGGTGGAGATCAACAGTTGCACATGATGCAGTGATACCAGGATCAAATAGAGCTCTCTATTGACTGCATTTAGGAGATAGAAAAGCGCATGACGTCATCGGGCTGCTGTTGGGGACAAGTATACTTCCGCCATCACTGATGACATTACTTTGCGCATAGTCAAATATACAGTCAGCAATTTGTGAGTGAACTAGAACTAAAATTGTCTCTTATGTTGGAAAGAACATTGTTTATAATACTTTAAACTGATTACAATGCCTATACCATACTGTTGTGTGCCGGGGTGTAACGCCGAGTCCAGAAAACCGGCCTCGAAGTACCCATTCACGCGGTGAGTTATGTTCTACCCATTCCCACATGCTGTTTTTGAGAAATATTTCCCAGAATCCTTCCCAGAATCCTTAGCTAAGAACAAGGGTGCAAGCCTAAGCTGAACACCCGTGATCTCCCATACCTTAGATGGCACTGCATCAAGAACCATCATTCATCAATAGCTGATATATCCACATGGGCAAGGGATTACTTTGGGAAGCCATTGTCAAGCACAACAATACAGAGTTACATTCACAAATGCCACTTAAAACTTTACTGTGCAAAACTGAAGTCTTGTGTTAACCTTGGCCAGAAGCATCGTAGACTTCTCTGGGTTCAGAGGCTTCTGGGTTGGACCATCACACAGTGGAAATGTGTATTGTGGTCAAAGGAATCAGTATTCCACATCTTTATTGAAAGAAATGGACGCCATGTGTTCTGGACCAAAGACAAAAAGGACCATCCAGACTGTTATGTTCAAAGCCAGGGTCTGTCATGGTATGGGGTTGTGTCAGTACCCTTGACAAAGGTAATTTACACTTCTGTGATGGCAGCATTAATGCAGAAAAGTACATTGAGATTTTAGAGCAACATATGCTGCCTTCAAGATGACATCTTTTCCAGGGACGTCCATGCATTTTTCAAGAAGACAATGCAAAACCACAATCTGCACACATTACAATGGCATGACTGCGGAAGAACAGGTGACAGATGCTGGACTGACCTTCCTGCAGTCCTGACCTGTCTCTGATAGAAAATGTGTGGAAAATTTTGAAATGAAAAATGCAACAACGACAACCCCATACAGTTGCACACCTGAAGACGTGTTTGCAGAACGAAAAGGACAAAATAACCTAAACCTAAAATGCTTCATTGCTTGTATCCTCAATCCCAAAGCATCTTTTAAGTGGTGTCAGACGTAATGGCAACATTACAAAGTGGTAAATGCTGTAGTATCCCAACTAAGTTTGGAATGTGTTGCAGGCCTTAAATACCGGAATGGAAGTATATTAACAAATGAAATGAAGTTGACCACACAAAACATAAAATATCTTTAGTTCATACTGTCTACAATGAAATAGAAGTCAAAGTAAATGTAAGGATCACTGCATTTTTTTATTTGCATTTTCCATAACATCCCAACTTTGGGGATTTGGGGTTGTGGAACGCAAACATGGTCATAAGCTAAACAGCTATACAATGTAAGGATACAGGGCTAGCTAAAACCCTTAAAGTAAACTGCTTCTTGTTGGCACTGAATAGGCAAAAATGTCTTTAGAAATGTCTGGTGGAATGGAGAGGATCCCTATGGAGGTACATGTGCATGTTTACCTCTGTAAATGTAAAGAAAATTCTTAAAACAACTGATTATATAGTTAGCGTCTTACCTTAGGCTTCTTTGCATGCCCCTGGATGGTATGCAAATCAAATGCAATACAACCCCAAGCAAGGCCGGTACCCATTCACAACCTGTTGGCTGTCCAAAGGTGGGGAATCAAACCCAGTTCTATATGTTGACAGCCCCACTCCTATGCCACTGAGCTACTGGCTATACAATGCCATCACCTACATAGAGATAGCCTAAAATAGTGTGTAATTATAAAAGTGAAAATTGGACACACATTATACTTATTAATATATATTTATAAATATGAGGTAATTAGCAGGATTGCAGGATTTTCATATTGCCAAAAACCTTTGCACAGTACTGTTTGTTATTTGATTGTTATTTGAAGGGCTTCCAACAGGATTAAATAGAATTTTGGAGAATATTCAACAATTTTAGTCCAAAATATTCAGTCATTCAATAATACTTCAATCTTTACCAGCATAAATACCAAGGGATGCAATAGTACTTATAGGCATATCTAACAGTTCCCATACTACAGTTTGGCTCAATTTTTCAGCCAATAAATTTAAGGGGTACACCGCCTTTTTCTGTTGTTGTTGTACATGTTTAATATGGATACAATAAGAAAGCTGGAAAAAGAGCTTTATTATGATCTATAACACATTGGTATACGAGGTACAACATAACTCCTATTGCATCCCAGTTTGTTCACTGTTACAATTCCTAATTCCATTTCATATTCTAGAGGCCCTAAGGCTTCCAAAAAAACCTTGGCTCATTAAGGTGTGTGTGTGTGTGTGTGTGTGGGGGTGCATGTGGACCCTACTTAGCCCATGGCCTATAATCTTGAGCCTAATGATTGACCCTTGGCAAATTTGACTTTGCCTGAACTATTCTGGAACCCATGTTCATATGGGTGCCACATTTGTTGCAAATTAGAGAGAAAAATTTAAATTTTGACCTTTGAGCCAAATGACCCAACGACCTTTGGTAAATTTGACCTTGCTTCAGCAATTCCAGAAACCACCTACATATGTGTGTCAGACTTGGGCCGAGTCAGGTTGTAAATTAAATTCCATGACCCTAATGACCTTAATCTTTGTCAAAATTAAACCTTCAAGGGCAATTCCTGGGTCGACCTTCAGCCACATACAAATTTTGGTAGAAATTGGCCAAAGGGAGGAGTCGGCCAAACCTTGACCCCAAGGATTGACCCCTGGCAAATTTGACCTTGCCTGGACAATTCTGGAACCTATGTGTGACAAGTTTGGTGTAAATTCCAGATAAAATCAAAATTTTGACCTTTGACCAAAATGACCTTGCCTTTTACCAACACAAACCATTCAAGGGGAATTCCAGGATTTAATTTCATTCACATATCATGTTTGGTGGAAATTGGCCAAAGGACCTGAGGTGACTAGGGGAACCAACAAACAAATGGACAGACAAACATTGCTCAAATAGTATGATTACAATAGAAGAAAAAGAAAAGACTACTCCCCTTCTTCTGATACTACTGCAGCACTTCCCATGAGCCAGGCAGTGAAGCCTTTATTAAAGCTGTGATGGTGCCACAGAGTAGAGTGCTTGGAAAAGAAATGATGCAATACCTCAGTTAATAAAAATCCTGAAGCCGTGATTGATACTTTACTAATAAGAAAGGTGTAATTCAGTTTAGCTTTGTTTGTCCCCATACACCCTCCCACCAACACACAGCAATCACTCCATTATGACATCAGTGCAATTACCTTCATAGCAAATCGTGTCTTACATCTGCTATTTTGCAGACATCAGGGCGCCTGCGGCGTCATGCATTCTATTCCTGAAAATCCTGATCATTTGTTTATGTGCTGATATTTCCGTGGCTGGAGCTCCATTATTCCACATCCTCACAGGCGCCCGGAGAACCATTTGCTAGATGGTTTTAAATTATGTATTAGTTTGGTGCATGAGTTTGTGTGGTCTCATAAGTTAGACGTGTGATGGACTACAACGGAGGAATGTTAATGGACGTTTCTGCCACGGCTTCTTGACATGGGCATGTTTTGTTGTAATCATCATTTGTGATGTTCTTTAGCCTGAGGACCAGATGTACAGGCCCAGACAACACACAGGCAAACTGATAAACACGCAACAGGGCCGTGGCCACATGTGACTGGTAGCAGATTGTTGTCATCTAAATTAAATTTATTCTAAGTATTTATGGAGTTATTACTTATACCAGTAAATGAAATATTGCAAAGTGGCGCCACGGTGAAAGGGAGTTTTGTAAAGCACTAACCACTTGAAAATACTGTCAATTTGTGGAACTGGGGTGGTGGGGGGTTGTACACTTGTAATACAAGTTGGGTAAATGGTAACTAACTGATAGAGGTTTTTCTCACTTATTCATGCCAGTTAATTCTTTGTGAGTCAGTGATACTGTAATATCTGTGTGGCCTTGACATTCCATCAATTCTGTCCAAAATTGAACCACTTTATCTTTGACTGATGCACAACCCTTCCACCATGTTTAATCCATGTAGGCTCCAAACACTTTGAGTTATGACCTTAAGTTTGACTTTTCCACCTCACCCAAGATCAAAATTCATGTGACCAATAGAAAGGTGATACATGACTTCATATAACTGTTTAATAGTAACCATAATTGTATCTTCAACCAATTCCTCTAAGTAGCTATTCCATATACACTGTGTGCACGATTATTAGGTAAATGAGTATTCTGACCTTTTCATCATTTCCATGCAGATTTTCTAACTCCAAGCTATATAAACCTGAAACCTGAATGCTTATTGGATTTAAGCATTCTCAGGTGATATGTATTTGTGTAATGAGGGAGAGCGTGGCCTAAAGTGATTAACACCCTACAGTTGTGGTCAGAAGTTTACATACACTCATCATGCCCATGATGAGTGTATGTAATGTATGAGTATGTATGTATGTAATGTATGAGTGTATGTTGTCACAGACTATGGTCTTGATGTCCTGGGGGGGGAGCAAAATGGGGCAAGCCAAATTATAGAGAAAAATTGTATAAGTAGTGACAGAAAGATGACATATCTTTCCGGAAATTCTGCTATTTCTAACCCTGTACACAAATACTGCCTCTTCCCCTCCTCTATGTCTAGCTCTCCAATACAGATGATTGAAAATCCTTGGATGCGCTGTCAGATCTTCATATGGACTGTTCACTATCCAGCCATGACAAACACACACTCGGACACTTGTGCTGCTTAACAAATTGTGTTCAGGTGTTGGCCTGCTGTGGACCTTGAGTCAGCATGTGGTGCCTGTACAGTCCCTGAGACCTATCGGACTGTTGCTTGTCCCTGGATACCATTGTGTGAAGTGAATGAGAGTCTACTACTCCTCCTTGACGAGACGCCAGTCCATTGCAGGTTACTTCCCCAACCAAGGCCATACCCATTTATAGCTGGGGGTGACTGGGACAATACAGATGAAATGTCTTCTCCAAGGACACAAACTCCAGAAATCAAAACCTGATCTATATACCTACATGCCTGCATGTACGTCTGTGAGATTGTGCATGGAAATCGAGTTTTCTATGTGGGAAATAAAGCATGTATGCGTGTGCCTCCTTGTCACTGTTTCTCTTATGAAGAAGGTATTTGCTTGTTTCAATGTCAATGTGTTTTCTGCACACCCCATGTGTCTGAGGTAACCGCTGGTTGACCTGTGTGCCTGCCCTCAGGCGTCCTTCTCCATCTTTCGCCGCCTTCACAGTGCTCTTATATCCTGACACCACAGCTTTATTGCTTCTTACCCCCCTGCCTCGATTCCTCTTGTGTTCTCTTCCCTTCGTTCTCATTTGTGTGACATTTGGTGCACCTTCATGTTCCCAGTTTTGCTTCCGTAATTTATTTCAAACGCTCATCTCCTCCCCTTACTACTCCTCAATAGGACTTTTTTTCACTTCCATTCAACCTCTCAAACATGTATTGTCTATTAGCTGTGGCATGTCAGAGCTTCAGTCCTGTGTAATGGGAGACACACAGGCATATTATGCAGCGTCACATTCATTTTCTGTGGCTAATAGCTTGTACAGCAGAGGAGAAATCAATGTGCCACCCACAACCTTTATCAATCCCAGAGTCATCACCACTGACACAGTACACCAGTTGCCCTTTCCAGTGGTCATGGCTTATTATGATTGCCAACACATGATCATGTCAAAATGGATCTTTAATGATTTTTTTTACTGTATTATTGAGTATACTATTACAGTTGTGGTCAGAACTTTACACACAGTCGTCATGGGTATGAATGTCATGGTAATTTTGGACTTTTAATGATTTCTTTGAACTGTTCTTTTGCCTGGGTGGAATGATTGTACAGCATACATCATTAATGACTCTAAAAAACAAGAATTGGGTGCACAAGTTTGAATTTATTTTAGATCTTCTCTAATCCACTCAGGGTCAAAATTATATACAGGCTCAACAAAATAGAAATGCGACACTTTTGTTGTCATTCCCATGTTTCATGCATTGAAGTAAAAGTTCTAAGATTTGTACTATGCACAAAAGGCTTATTTCTCTCAAATTTGTTCAGTTACATGTTATTGAGCACTTCCCCTTTGGCAAGATAAACCATCCACCTGGCTGGTGTGGCATATCAAGATGCTGATTAAACAGCATAATTATTGCACAGGTGTGCTTTGGACTGGTCACAGTAAAAACCCACTCTAAAATGTATAGTTTTATCACAACACAATGCCACAGATGTTACAAGTTCTGAGGGAGCGTGCAATTTGCATGCAGCCTGCAGGAATGCCCACCAGGGCTGTTGTTTGTGAACTGAAAGTTTCACGAACATAAGCCACCTCAAATGTTGTTGCTAACTGGTCTCACAACTACAAACCACGTGTAACCATGCCAGCCCAGGACCGCCACATCCAGCTTCTTCACCTAATAAAGATCTTTTCTTCAAGATGAACTGCACATTTTATAGTGGCCTTTTATGAGGACCAGTCCGAGGCACATCTGTGCAATAATCATGCTGTTTAATCAGCACCTGGCTATGCCACATCTGCTAGTTGGATGGATTATCTTGGCGAAGGTGAAGAGCTCACTAACACAGACGTTAACAAATTTGTGTGCATAGAAGTCTTAGATCTTTTACTTGAACTCATGAAAAATGGGAGCAAAAACAAAGGTGTTGCATTTATATTTTTGTTGAGTATACAAGCAACAGTGGCCTTAGTGTCCACCAGGTCCCTGCAATTAGCAACAAGACATTTACCAATGGAAATTGGATGGATCCACTGAATGACTGACTGTCTGACTGACTGACTGACTTGATTAATCCTATGCATGCACTTCTAATCGCAGGGAATGGCTTTGCTGTAATGTTGAATGTTCAAGTGGAACTAATTCCTTAACAAATGACATATATTCCCTGCGATTAGCAGAGCAATTATGGGATTTGTGGTGTCAGTGAGTGAGTGAGTGGGTCTGCAAACTTTCCAGACGTAACTACTGCATATTCAGTTCTGAAATTTTGGGTTCTGATAAAAACAGGTGAGGAATAGTGAACCTCCTCTTTTAGCCTATGTTGGCATCTTTTAATATGCACATTGACCATAACAAAAAACATAGCGAAACAGGCCTATCAAGTTGCTTGTGAAGCCTTGTTGCTAATTGAAGGGTTGCAGAGGCTAATAAGGCTGCTGCTTCTCATTTCTTAAATCAGGCAAATATTTTTCTACAGTGCATGGCACGCTACAATGCAAGGTTATTGTTTTTTTTGTTTTGGATTTTTTTTTTTTTTTTTTTTTTTTTTTTTTTTTTTTTTTTTTTTTTTGCATTTTTAGACTGCTTGTACAGACCCTGTGCAGTTGACATCCTTAGATCACGTGACCTGCCATCTTGGTTGCCAAGAAAGGTTGGCGTGACAACCGTTATTAATCCTGTTCTACAATAGTCTCTCATTTTGAATCTTCTGGGTTGAAGAATATGTAGTGGTTTGATGTTTAACATTGGCATGAACAAAAGAAGGGTATCTTGTTCTATAGATTTCTGTCAGAACCCAAGGTCAGATTAGGTCAGGTCTGGGAGCATGTGCTGGTGCCGTGCGTCACCGCATTCACCATAGAAAGACTAGAACAACAATAAGCAGCGATGAAGCGGGAAAATTGAGTATTGTCTTCAACAGGGAAGATATATAGCAACTAAACGCAAGTTGTTCTTAAACTACTTTTGCTTAATTAGTGTCAGATAACTTAGATAAAGTTGAAAAGGGGGCATATTTCTAGTTTTACACCTCTGGCAATTTTATAGGATTCCACTCCTATGGACACAGAGGTCTAAATGTGCACTATCCCCATGTGTGTTCCTTAGGTAAATAAATGCCTTCTTCTTACGTGATCCTTTGGACTTTCTCTACAACGTTTGCTGAAGGTGATGAGTGAATTAGGAGTTAGAATCAATGTAATGTCAGACCTGTTGTTACGCTTTTAATATTGGCTGTGACATGTTATGTGTCTGCAGTGTGTGTTCATCATTATGGTTCTGCTCTCGTCCACTGCATTTTAAATCACCATTTAATTAAAACAGCGACTTGCAATAAAAATGCTCTTTTTGCCTTTTCCTTTCATTGTATGTGATTAGTTCTCACGTAGCTGGGAACACAGGGAATATTCTCATCTAACCAGAAAACCATGTCTGCGAAGCTGAGCTGGTTTTAGAAATCCTGACTTATTGATGTGTTTTCTTCACATCTATTATTGATAGACATCCCAATGCATCATTCAGTAGGTTGCATTACAGCAGGTCTGAGGCCAACTATCTACACAAGTGCGTTACATTTTCACAAAAACCAGGACTATTTAAAGAACGCACATCTCCTTTAGTTTGTTAGTGCAAAAGGTTTCTAAACCAGGCATTAGAGGCACTGTGCCCCCATTTCGATTGTTGCCTTGGATGCAAGGGCTGCACAAGTAATCAAATTTCAATCAAAAGCAAAATATGGCCTTGAGGGATAATTTAATGGCAAAAGATTATGATTTAAATAAATAAATAATCATCAAAATGCGCTGTGCCTTGCTGTGGTTGCCATGTGTCAGGTCAGGTCTGGGAGCGTACGCTGGTGCGGCGCGTTGACACATCTACCACTCCACAGAACTGCCCTGGGTCCTGGATGGCAACCACCCAGGCAGACAACCAGTCCATGCCCATCTGTGAAAAGTAACCATCTGTCTGTCACAGCCAGGTAAAATGCAGCCATCCTCCTTGACCTTCTCCAGTTGCTGAGGTGCTCAACACAGAAGCACCTGCCTGCTGGATCATGCCCAGAGAAATGCATCACATGGCCAAAAGCCACAGCTGACGTTCCCTCACAAGGCAAGTGATACTCCTCATCTGAGTCTCCTTAAGTAACCCTTTTTTGATACAAAGACATCCCAGCAGTACCGAAAGATCCTCCGAAGAGACCTCATACCAAAGATATCTCGTCATTGCCTTAGGTCACTGGTTATCCTGCAAGTTTCACAACGATACAGTAAGACAGGAAGCACCAGGACTCTTAAGACTTGGACTCTCATTCTCCTGTAAAGATATCGGCATCGCCAAACACCTTTGACCAGCGACCCAATCACCTTTCTTCCACCTTTTTTCACCATTCTTCACAGGCATCTAGTGATCTCAAAGGCTGAGGATCCAGAGCAGAGACATGAATGGCACTGCCAAAATATACAAGTTCAACACTTTCATCACTTAACAGATACATTCCTCAAGGTCGAGTCCAGGAAGTCATTGAAAGCCTGGATCTTAGTCTTGATCCAGGACAATCACAAATCCAGGCATGTGTACTGCTATTAAAATACTATTTTTTTCCCACTGGATGCTGTACTTTATGCTTGTTTTGTCTAGAATGTTGAATGTCTCAAACCATATCTCCCTGCTGTTAACAGCTAGGTCAAGAATTGCAGCTTTGCACTTAGCTCACAGATAAGTATGTCACCATTCTCATAGATGTGTTTGCAGTTCTGCGATGAAGTACAGATGCACGGAAATGTGCATAGTGGCTCTTTAATGCTGTACTTGCTCGTTTAACACATGGGAAACAAATAAATAAAATATTCCTAATAACTCTTCACAGCATTTTTCATTTAAAAATTCCTTTTTCATCTGCAATTGACTGAAAATAGAGCCCAGGTTGAATAATGTCGAACTTCCACTTTAATGCCAAGCTGTCAGCAGTTGCCAAAGCTCCTTGAGGTGAAGCAGTGCAGCAGCATAATGAGGTTTTTTTTTTCCTATGAGTGTTTACTCTTATTTCATTTAATGGTTGTTTTCAATTCACTTTTGTTGTGTACTTTGCCCAAATGATGTGGCAGCAGTCTTAGCTTTTTTTTCTTTGCCTACCAAGGCCATAATACACCGTCATACTAATATTACACCGTTGCAGGTGACTGGTGACAATATGTGCAGGCAGGATGTACATGTGTTATGAAGCCAGTTATGTTAGGCAAGTCTGACTGTTGCACTCTTTGTACAGCACGAAACATTGCTCGACGTTATGCCAGGTTTTTGATGGTCTAAGGTGCAAACGATTTCTGGTGACGGAAGACATCAAAGTGCCAGCTCTACACCCAACAACAACTAATTTTTAGACCAATAGGAGGGCAAGTAGCATTCTTATTTGGAGGACACGGGTGCTGGGTGGAAATTAGTAACTCTACTTGCGCTGGGCTTTGCATTTGGTGAACAATAGGCCCACAGTGTTTGATAACAAAATTATATATTTGAATTTCTATTTGTGAAACCCACTTTGTTTTCCATGAGTTTGCTTAAAATCAGGGAACTATCATTTCTATGGGAACAACGAGGCAAAAGGACTGTATTTTGACCTTGATGTGAATGTTTGGGCAGTACTTTTTATTTCCGATTATGTTGCACAATCACTCCTTTGACTTATGGAATTTCCAGTGTGGAAGTACGCTTTGCACAACGTCCAGCTTCTTCTGTACGCTCAAAAACATCTCCAGTCCAATCCACACACCACACACAAACACACGTCCTTGGTACACTCATGCATCAGAATGAGAAACGGCGAGGTGTCCTAATCTTAACGGAGGGGTGTATGGGCATTTGTAATTTCTTAGCAGCCGCTAATTACAGCGGTAACAAGACCCAGGAGAAGTGACGGCTGCTGGTTTAGACGTCTGCTGGCTTGACAGCAGGGTTAATTAACAGCCTTCCACCAAGATTAAGACGGGACAAAAACTAAATAGATCAAGATGCACACACAAGCATGCACTCACGCAGGCGCTCGCACACTGGCACACCCAACAGCCCATTCACTAAGAGCTTAGATTAAGATAGCCATGCCATCCAATCTATTTCACCGGAAAATTACCCCCATCCTCATTCAGACAGGATCAGCAGACAGAACCAGTCGCCTCAAACGTAATGCATTCATTCACATACCTGTGTGACTTATTGATACTGGCACATGCACAGGAGAGTGATTTTGTTGATCACCTGAATATGGCTCACTGGAGACAGCGGGAGACCTAAATGGCAGTAGGGGGCTGACAGCTACTGCATACATGGCTGCAAACCTGTTAATGCCTGTGGAGTAATCCCTGCAGAGAACACGTAATGATCCTATCCATCTTCCCTCTGTCTGTAATGTCATAAAGTGTGAATGCAGGTCTAAAAGATTTGTCTAAGCCCTGCTTAATAAAGTATGCCCCCATCTCACCCGAGCCTGCTCCAGGATGTGTTCATGCACACGCACACACACAATCTCACTGCCAGGGTAATGTGGCACCAAATTCACTGAGCTGAAGCGTGTGTCCCTTACCAGCTGTCCTAATGCAACTACTTTGGACGATTCCATTTGGATGGAGAGGCTGTATGAATAAAAGAAAGCACTTTCTAAGTTGCTTCCTGTCAGTGCTAAAACTTCCCGAGTTGCTATCTTTGGCCCGCAGAGTTGGGTGATTGAAACCTGGAGGTTTACTGCTGGTGTATTTTGCCCTGAGGGGACAAGTGAAGGGTTGGAGAAGGAGTCACAGAGTGTGTGTTTGTCAAAGTAACAGCATTTGTGTCACCACATGGTGTGCAGAGACGTGTTTGACGGTAATGTGTCATACATGTCAAAAGTTAGCTGGATTAATGCCACCATGTCACCACACGACATCATATATATATATATATATATATACATGTATAGATGTA
>OMMV01188186.1:0-11209 GCA_900302635.1 Chatrabus melanurus | reverse complement strand
GGCCCGTGTCTGCATGGGTTTCCTCCCACCATCAAACATGCACATTAGGTTCTTTCTCCTTGTACATTTGGAGTTGCATTAGGAAGTGCATCTGGTGTAAAACTTGTGCCAAATCAATATGGAGAGTTTGATACCAGAGACAGATGATCCGACCACAAATGATTTAACGTGTATCCCTAGTTAGGAATGACTCTGCTTATTTAAAAAAACAACTTTCACCAACAAGCCACAGCTTTAAATATAATCTAATTAATACAATGACTGTTCAAATGAATCCTGTAAATAAACTGGAAAGAATTCAGGTGCTGGACGCTGTTTCAGCAAAAGGACACAAACTGAGGAAAGTGATGCAGATCAACTTTATATTAGTTTTTGACAACGATATCTAACTTCTAAGAATTTTTTGCATCATTTGATTGAGAACTGTGGTTGTGTATTGGTATCACAGTATTTTGTAATGGTTCATCTTCACACCTCTAATTAAGCGTTTAAGGGCGTTTTCACACCGACAACAGTTAGTGTGCACCAATCGGACTTTTGTGCGTTTTACCCCTTAGTTCGGTTCGTTTGCGTTGGTCAGAATGCGACCACTTGGGAAGGATACAGGGATGGATACAAAAACAACCATGTAATAACATCTACATATGTGTGTGTGTGTGTATATATATATATATATATTTGACAGAAAGTATTTTGGGGAAAAACAAAACAATCCTCACCTCATAGGTCCTTCCAAATCCAGTCATTCTAGATGAAATGTACCGAATGTGCGGATAGGTCACTTCGGATATGCCAGTGTGCTATGAGGGAGGAAACAATCATACAGAAGAAATTGTTTTATAGCTATCTCGACTTCTTTTTTCAGACTTCAACGCTTTCGCTTCTTTCATGAGCCATGCTGAATTTTTGCAGACTTCATTTATTGGTCTGTCTGAACATTCTTGTGACTGTGCTGATGTAACTGATAGAAGGCTGCTGGATTTGTTGAGTGTGCACTTGAAAAGCCTGATGAGCCACTATTAATCGCTAATACATTAACCGCGTGGCTCAACAAACCTTCCTTTAAAAACTTGTTCTATCTCACTTATAATAATATATGTGTAAGTAGGGTTTGTCTCACCATGAAGGGGATGGGGAAGTGGTGCAGTCTGGGGGGAGGGTGGTAGTGGGGCAGGTGGGAGTGCAGGTGCCCTGAAGGGTACGGAGCCACAGTCACTCCAGCTTCTATGCCAAGTTCCCTGTTCACAAAAATCATAGTGGTCAGGCCACATCATCATAATAATAATTTCTGTATATAGCACTCTAAGTGGAAAAATTTACAAAGTGCTCAACATAATAATCAGAACAACAAAACAACAAAATCCCACATCCATGAGAACAGTTAAAACAAACATATCAAGTACAAATAAAACAGATTAGCAAATATAATTAAAATAAGATAAAACCACAAAACTAATGATAAACAACAGAAAAAAATACCCCCGCCCCACGGCAGAACAAAACTTTTTTCTGATGGCCATGTATGTCCAATATGCAAATCTGACTGGTACCAGTGTATAAACTGGGATGCACTCTGTATTTTTAACATATTTTCAATAGTACCATCAGGCGCGTCATGTGCTCCCAGCCAATTGATGAAAAATTTATTTTTGTCATATCTCTGCTTCAAAGTGTATAAACTGGGATGCACTATGCCTTTACTATGTCATTTATCAATACTCCTGAGACTATGTGATGATAATGTATGAATGGGATGCGCTGTATGACTGAAGTGTGCCTTTTGCTGGAACCAAAACATTATCACAGTGTAACGATTAATAGATTTGTCCTGATCATGTGTGGTGAACTGATGCTGTTAATAAATGAGAGTTTGAGATCCAATAACAGGCTTTGCATGTAATAATTATGATGGAAGTGAAAAATCTAACGGACATAGCTATTTCATGGCAGCCATCTTGGATTTCACAATTCTGGTCATACATAGTTTTCCAAAAATGTCATAAATGAATTCTTCGACCACCAAAATGTTAGTCACCAAAATTGTGATTCCAGGTTAACTAGAAGCAGCGATATGACAAAAATTAATTTTTTGTCAATCACGTCCATGCATATGACGCGCCTGATGGTACTATTGAAAATATGTTAAAAATACAGAGTGCATCCCAGTTTATACACTGGTACCAGTCAGATTTGCATACTCGACGTACATGAGCATCAGAAAAAAGTAGTTTCGCTCTGCCGTGGGTGGATGGGGGAAGATGTCCTTGAACCAAGCTGCAACAACAGCTGACTGAGCTGATGTGCTCTGATTAGCTCAGGGACAAACAGAAAATGTGCAGTACTTTGGGTCCCGAGGATCAGGTTTGGGAAACACTGTTCTAATGTCAATAGGAAAAGTGTTCCACAAAGCAGGAGCATGATAGGCAAAGGCTCTGAAGCCTGATGACTTCTTAACCCTGGGGACAGAGAGCAAGCCCGCATCCTGTGACAGCAGGGTATGAGAAGGCACATAAGGCTTAGCAAGTTCAGTAAGGTAGGCACATGACCAGTGACAGCCATATACTGCATTTTCTGGACTATAAGTCACACCAGAGTATTGGTCACATCTCTTCAAAAATGTGTCATGAAGAGGAAAAAACATATAAAAGTCACACCAGTCTATAAGTCACATTTATTTTTGAAACATGGTGCTACCGCTTCATGCAACAAGAATCAAAATGAATTTAATCTGTGCGGTTTTTTTTTAATAATGCAAACACCGTCTTAGTGAGTAGAAGCTAACGGGCTAATTAATATTATTGTACCAAGCACAAAATGCGAGTAAACGAGCAGTTTACTCGCATTCTGGAATGCAAAGAATGTTTTTCTCAACAAGAGCTTCTTCTTCTGCTCCAGAGTGTGAATCACAATACCTCATTCAGTATACAGGAATAGCTTGTTACGCATGTAGATGGTGCCATCTTGTGGCCATAGATGATAATGCAGTATTTTTTTTTCATATACAAGCTGCTTCAGAATATAAGTTGCAGGACCTCTCAAACTAGCAAAAAAAAACAAAAAACTGCAACTTGTAGTCTGGAAAATACAGTATGGCAGCAACAAAACTTTGAAATCTACTCTTGCAGTCACAGGGAGCCAGCGAAGGGAAGCCAGAACAAGATATTACATCAAAACCTTGTCTGACACATTTGAAAATAAAACCTATAAAAACAAGTGACAAAAAAATTGTAATAGTTGACTTGTTGATATACATTACAGGTTGAATTAAGACTAAAACCAGCCATCTGTCAAAGCGCACTGCTTCTGGTACTCACCACGCCGTCCTCTGCTCAGGCTGGCGAGGGTGAGAAGACATAGTTTGAGGCACGTGGATGTGGTGTCCATGGCCGTAGTTTGGGTGCATTCTGTGGGGGTGTGGAGGAGGACGTTCGTGTGCTCGCCTACAAAGAGGGATACAGGCTCGTCAAAGAACTGGGACTTTGTTTTCATTAATATGCACACTGAATGCTCATAAGACGGACGATGCCGACGCTCACGTGGGGTGCTGCATCATCCTGCGTCGCTGGACCTCCATCCTCTGCAGCATCTCGTGCTGATGGAGCCTCTGCACTGAGGCACCCAGTGCTGGCATATGGTGCGGCAGGGTCTGGTGATCTGCCGGCAGGTGCGGGGCCAGTGGGGTAGTTGTACTGGAGAGGTGGTGGGCAGGCAGAGGAGGGGGAGGGGCAGGGGGCACAGCATGGCCTGTGGGATGTGCTGGCAGAGGAGCATGAAAGGGGTGGACAGCATGGGGAATGACATAATCCCCCTGTGGAGGGGGCTGAGGTGGAGGTGGAAGTGGAGGGTTCCCATGGGAATGGGGGCATGAGGAGGGGGGCTGATGATGCAGTGAGCGTGCTACAGAGCCATCTGGATCAGGAAGAAAAAAATACATATGTATATACAGACACCTTTAAGCATTACTCTTCAGTCAAAATGTGGACAGAAGGAATCTACAGTTGTGGTCAGAAGTTTACATACACTCATTGTGGACATGAATGTCCTAGGAATATTGGGCTTTCAATGATTTCTTTGAACTGTTCTTTTTCTGGGGCAGAATAACGGTACAACATACATCTTAAATAGAAAAAACTCCAGTAATTTGATGCACAAAGTCTTAATTTATTTTGGGTTTGCTGAAATCAACACAGGGTCAAAATTATAGATACACCCACTTAGATCACTAATTCTGTTGTGCTGAAATTTCCAACACGTCTGTTAACTTGCCGAAGCCTCTTAACTTCCTACTAGCAATCATGATTGACTACAGCTGGCAGCCTCTCTGCACCAACACAAAAACAGTTTGTTTGACAAAACTCACTGGCTCGACCAACACACAGTGTGCTCAATACTACAAAGTTCTGAGTATTTTCAAGGTCAGGGTATTTTGGGATTTAGTGTAATCTCCCTTTATTTGCGCACTCATATTTATTTATCCCTTATTATGGTGGAGCAATATTTTACAGAAATGCATTTCCATCAAGATTAGGCCAAAATGGGTATATATTTACATGCGTAAGTGGAAAATGATCAAGAATGTTCATAGATTACTCAAATACAACAAACATGAACAAATGTGTCCTAAATTCTCCATAAAAGCAGGTTCTGACCATTAAAATTTCATAAGAAGGCAGTGCCTTCAAGTCTTGTGACCAATCTATCACTTGATTATGAAAATTATGGCGCATCACTATTAAAAATTAAAACTAATTTCATTACCTCAATTTATAAGGACATCATTGGGATTCATTTTTATCAACATGCTCCACTTTGTTTCATGTTATTCAAGTTTATTTGACATTTTATGCCAAAGTTGTGGTGTATTTTGATAGAAAACACCATTCTACAAACAATGATATAAAAACTTCTTTCATAAGAGCATAACTTCAAACATTACACTGAATGAAAGCACCAATACCCCAAACTTAGAATAAACCAGCATACAATGGGGAAAGTCCAAGGAGGTCAATGCAGAACTAAGAAAGAGGGTCATAGTTTTACACAAGATAGGAATGTCTCTTGGAGCCATTTCTAAATAATTGCAGGAAGTGGCTACACTTTTGACCACAACTATGCATTTGCATGTTAAGCTCACAAATAATTATACTTTCTAAAACAAATGTTGCTGCAAGCACCAACAAAACTTGCGCATCATGTTGAAAATGAAGCATGTGTAGCATATAAGCTTGACCTACTGATGTGTTCATAGACAAAGCAAAGAGAATTCTATTTCAAATTGTGAGACTTATTTCAATTAGAGCTACAACAATCAATTATCAATTGATTATTAAATTAATTACCAACTATTTTGGTAATCGATTAATCATTTTGAGTCTTCTTTTATTTTAATGTCCAAATTCTCTGATTTCAGTTTCTTAGATGCAAATATTTTCTGGTTTCTTTACTCCTCTCTGACAGTAATATCTTTTGAGTTGTGGACAAAACGAGACATTTGAGGCCGTGATCTCAGACTTTGGAAAATACTGATCAATATTTTTAACCATTTTCTAACATTTTATGGACTAAAAAAATGAATGGATTAATGCAGAAAATAATCAACAGATTAATTGATAATAAAAATAATTGTTAGTTGCAGCCCTATAAAATGTTAGGATTGTATTGTTTTGATTCTTTTTGTGTCTCAGAAAGAGGCAAAGCTGTGTGCAAGATTTTCTTCCTTTTTTCATGACTATAATTCTTGGCACCCTATAGCCTTCATATGTTGGGAATTTTTTTTTTTTTTTAATTTGTAAAATAAATAATTTTTATGACAAAACACTTGAATGCAAGATTGAAAGGTATTGGTAGAATTTACGGTTATGATTTACTGATAAATTAACCAAAAGATAATCTACTAATCTGATAATAATCAATGGACTAATAAAAAAAATCATTAGATGAACAGTTGATAGATTAATCGATTACAAAAATAATCATTAGTTGCAGGCCTAATTTACACATAATGAACTCCACTGAATTCTTCTTTCTGCAGGCTTCCTCTCAGGCAAGAAAGGGAGGTGAACCTCATACAGCCTTATACATCCCCACGTGAGAGTCATCCACACTCCAGCTACTCTAAGCAGAATGAACAATTAATGGCTGCTGGTGCAGCTCCCACATCACTTGGCACATTAACCATTAGGTTCTGTTAATTACTACCAGCATTTGGATTTAGGAGTGCAGCTGCCAACATATAGTTTCATGCTCAATCACGCCGTGACTCAGTAAATCTTCAACGTTCAGCAGCAAACTGATTTTAAAGAATCTGTGGTGTGTCATGTTTTTTTGTTGTATGATGATGTCATACTCACAGGAGGGGTGCATATAGTGTCTGCAGGACTGCTGTGGCTGCGGCTGTGGCTGTGCCACCATAGAGGAGTTGAAGGAGTCCGCCACAGATGGCTGGCTGGGTCCAGGAGTGGCCTGGGAAACATAAGCAGGAGGCCGTGAGGTGGATCCTGGGCAGCACAGGTCAAAGGCGGAGGTACTGCCATGGAAACTAACGCCACTGTTTCCACCGGTTCTGCTGCTGTTACTCAGATCCACTGGCAGAGTTTGCTGTGGGAGGAAGGCAGAGATATTACAGGAGGTTATACTGATCCTCATAACATTGTGAGGTTGCGTTAGTAACATTTTAAAAAGTTGAAATGATGAAAACTCAAGTGTGTATGTATGCATTTAAGTATGAATGGAAGTATGGATGGGTAGATGCCTGGACAGACAGACAGACAGACAGACAGACAGACAGACAGACAGAGCATCATAGCCAGGCAGGTCCTTAAATAGTTGGACAGTGGCATAATTTCTGCCAACAGTCACAGTTTCATGGTAACAGAGAAGTATTTTCATACAAGAAAACAGATCAAAGCTAGGCTTGAGTCTCATGTACCTTCTGGCAAACTGTAGCTGAAATTTCATCGCTTCTTTTTAATAAAATCCTTCTCTGTTCCACTCCACCATGAAGCTGTATAAGCTGTGGTGCAACAGAGAAAAGTTACACTATGCAAACCCAAACAAGTTAAAAACATCTTGTAACAAGTGTAGGTAATTAAAAAAAAAAAAACAACTGCCAAATTCCCATGTTAAAATCTCTTGAAATAAGGTCTTGAAATTAGCTCAGAAAACTCATTTTGAGCTATATTTTATTAGCATTAGGAAGTGTTCTTTTACAAACAACACAGCATCTTAAAAATCTTATAATGAGCCAAAAAAGCTTGTTTCCTTTCAGATATGACTCAAAGCAAGATGTTTCCAAGACTCTTTCACACAAGGTTATTAAGATGTATCATCTTAAAACGTGTTTTCCAGACTATAAGTTGCACTTTTTTTTCTTTTTTCTTTACTGGTCCTATGGCTTATATTTCCAAGTGATTTATATGTCAAAAATATACTGTATTATCATCTACAGCCACAAGATGGCACAGTCTGAATGCGTGACAAGCTGCTCATGTATACTGATCTGAATGAGGTACTGTCTGATCCACACTCCAGAGCAGAAGGTAGCAGAGATGCACCATTAACCTGGATTCTGAAGATCTGAATGAAGGGGACATGCTGAGTCTTAGAGAACAAGCAAATTAATAGACCATGGTGATGCTGGGGCAGCTAGCCACAATGAAGAGGACAGCTAGGCTAAGGTATGGCTAACTATAACGTTTTACAAATGTATAATCAATTAAGAAATTTATTGACATTTAGTGAGGTAAACGTGCAAACGTTTAGCTCCTTCTTGATGTTTTCGTCTGTTCAGTGGTAACAAGAAGCAGTTTACGCTTGACTTCTTTGTGCCTCATACAATAACATTAATTAGCCCATTAGCTTTTGCTCGCTAATGCAGTGTTTGCATTATAAATAAATAATGTGCTGATTAAATTAATTTTGGTTCTTGTTGCATGAAGCAGTAGCACCATGTTTCAAAAATAACTGACACTTGTAGACCGATGCGACTTATATATATGTTTTTTTTCCTGTTCATGATGCATCTTGGGACAGTTGCGGCCAATACTTCGTGTGGCATATAGTCTGGATAATACACAGTTCGACATTAGCGGTTGTCCACTTGTCCAACACAACCAGAAACTCTCTGGGGCCAAGTTAATGCTTTGTATCAGTTGTCTGTCCGGACAAATGCTAAATCATACTTACAGTGGCCCCACATTAATAATAATAATAATAATACATTTTTGTCACGCTTTTAACAATCCTCAAAGATGTTCATGAGGCATTATTATGAGACAAAATCTCCAAAAAAAAAAGCATAATTTAGACTTGTGTTGCGATTGCGTGTCAATCCACAACATCGGTGCCTTTGATTAACTTTGGGTCTGCTCAGCCCGTCACTTCTGCCCACTTCAGTAATGTTCATAAGATGATCAGAGCTTGCGTGGATGTCAACAGGGAGAATTTATGTTATTTATATTACTAAAAGACATTAAATGGCAGGGAAATTCATAAGAATTAAATTACTTCGATATATCTGGTCTGTGAAGAAGGACTGTGATAAAGGTTCTAAGTCACCCATAGAATCTCAGTTATAGTCAGCTCAGGAAAGAAAAAGTCAAACAGATTTTCATGTTTTGTCATTTAAGGTATATACGGAACAGTGAGAATATGTGAATCCTAGTCGAATTTCAGATATCTCCTATACTGTTGATCAGTAAAAATATGAAATCTAGTCTAAGAATAAATTTAGTGATTTAAAGTCATTCTAAAGGTTAAACTTACCACAGCTAAAATATAAGCTTTTAAGCTTCTGAATTTCACATCACTTGAGCTGTGATGATCGTTCCCTTTTTTGTCATGGCCATTACATTGAGAATAAATATTGGTAAGTATGCAGAATAATTGTTTTGTATAGGATAAAAGCAGTGACTAAGAGGTGCACACAGGTAAGAAAAGAAAGCATGTCCTCCCCAGTTCCAAGATAATATTGCTTAAATTCTGAATAATTTTAGCTTGCTAGTTTGGAATGGTCATATAGGGCAAGTGACACAAAATGGTTAATGTCAAGCCCTGCAATACAGTAATTATATCTTACTGAAATTTCACTTCAGTAAGACTTTTGTCTTGTATTAAGTGTCATAAAATATTTTGTATTCTGTATTTAAACTTGTAAAAGCACCCAATCACAATAGTTATGTTCTCCTCTCAGAATGTACAAAATGGCACCATTATGAGTACAATTTTCAAAATTTTTGCCATCTCCCCCCAAGATTCCTGTTGCACCACTGCAGTGTTGGCATCACAGTGGCCCTGCTGTCTACATGTTTGGTTTCTCTGCCTACTCTAAAATGTATTCAAAGGCCTGTATGTGGTAGACCTGTCTCGGCTTCATGTCTCCTTAACAGTAGCTTGTCACTCTCCCATGAAGCTGTGACTGGTGAAGCAACAAGCAAAGACTGTAATCACAGCCAGTGAAACCTGTAACTCCTTCAGAGATGCCGGAGGAATTTTAGTAGCTTTCAGCAAATTAGTTTTTTGCAGAAGGCAGATTTGCTATACTGCACCATAATGTTTGCATTAACCATCAATGCCAGTTGTCTGTGGGGGAATTTTGCTGGTGACCAACCACTTTGAGTTAAGGGGAGGAAATCAGTAAAAATGCCTGCAAAGTGATATGTTTAAACAAAAGCCTGGATGACTGATTGTCCTTTATGCAACATGTTTCCCCATACCTGCTGCAAACAGTTTGGTGCTGAATATGTCATAGTTGTACCTGGTCATGATAGTGGGTTGTGGTGCTGCTACTGTTGTTGCTGTTGCCTCCAGCACAGGGTGCAGGCAGAGCACTGGGGCGCTCCACGGGGCAGCTCGGTTCTTGAAAGGGCAAAGTGCCTGGAGGCTGTGGTGCCGGATGATGGATGTGGTGAAGGAAGGGATGAGCACCGCTGTGACTGTGCTGAGAGCCGCTGGTTTGCTGAGAAGACGAGGCCTGCAAGCAGCTTGAATGAGAGTGGCTCAGGGACAGGTGAGCAGGGGAAGGCCCTCCACATGGCGAGTGCTGCTGACAGCAGGATGGGAGCCTGGGCAGCGCCGTAGCTGCGTTTTCTCCTGACATACCTGACAAACTTGGCCTGTCATCTGATTAGAGGAACAAAAAGGTTCAGGACAAGACAACAGGTTGGAATTTTAAATGGCAAAAAAAGATGAAAGAAAAATGTCAACCAAGAAGCATTTCATCATATCAAACAAGCAAGGTCAAATAAGACAGTAGAAAACATCCCTTGTTCCACTTGCACTGTAAACTGCATAATCTGTTCTGGTGATATGTGGGAAAAGAACAAGTGCACAAACATTACAATGACCATCAAAGAGATTAGGCAACAGGACAAAAACTATGACTCTGTCCCATCCCATTTCTTAGTGGTCTACTGCATTTTGGATTGGATCTAATTATTGGGTTCAGTTCAGATTTGTGGGATCTGGTCACTGATAAGAACCATTCTATACAACCCTTAAAAGCTTTAAGATGATATTAAATCTGTGTGAGTCTGCTCCACCTTTATGCATCAGATTTGCGTATGCTGTATTCCAGTGTTTCCCAACCCTGGTCCTCGGGGAACACCTAACCTGCACATTTTCCATCTCTCCCTGCTCTGCCAAAAGCTGATTAGCTCATTCAGGTGTCTCTTAGCTCTTGATTGGCTGAGCACACCTGAATGAGCTAATCAGCTTAGTCAGAGCAGGGAGAGATGGAAAATGTGCAGGTTAGGTGTTCCCCGAGGACCAGGGTTGGGAAACACTGCTGTATTCAACTCTGGCCTGCTCAACTTTTAATATAAGCCTGCAAGTAAAATTTGCCCAGTTTTCCAACAGAAGAGTTCATTAGCACAAACACACTAAAGGCTGAATTATGCTTCTGCCTCAAAGCTACGCCGTGGCCCCGCCGTAGCTTTGACGCCGTCGTGCACCTTTCAAAGTTCTGCGTCGCGTTGGTCCGTGTCGCTGTGCAATTCACCGCCAGAACTGAAGGGGGCGCAAACTTGCTGATCGTTTGTTTACCTTCTGGCTATGTTCCTGCGGTCTGAACAACCGCAACAGAGAGAAAAAAATTAATAAAAAAGAGCGGTGTTGCAGTTGTAGATGATCAATATTGAAAAACAAATGCTTTTATTGAAAATGTGGCAGCAACAATGAAAGAGGAGACACGTGTGGAGGTGGACTGTACGTC
>OMMV01188174.1:0-10231 GCA_900302635.1 Chatrabus melanurus | reverse complement strand
ACAAGACACTTGTCTTGTGCATGTTACAGTAACTTCTTCCCACAAGACACTTATCTTGTGCATGTTACAGTAACTTGTTCCCACAAGACACTTATCTTGTGCATGTTACAGTAACTTCTTCCCACAAGACACTTGTCTTGTGCATGTAACAGTAACTTCTTCCCACAAGACACTTGTCTTGTGCATGTAACAGTAACTTCTTCCCACAAGACACTTATCTTGTGCATGTTACAAGTATACTTCTTCCCACAAGACACTTATCTTGTGCATATTACAGTAACTTCTTCCCACAAGACACTTGTCTTGTGCATGTTACAGATGTTACATTAACTTCTTCCCACAAGACACTTATCTTGTGCATATTACAGTAACTTCTTCCCACAAGACACTTATCTTTTGCATACATCACAATAACTTGTTCCCACCAACATAATTAGCCTATGTGCACACAGTAACAATAACTTGACCCCTCAAGATAATCATCTTGTGGGAACAAGTTATTGTAACATGCATAAGATAATACAGTTATGATGTGCACAGGGGTACAAGTTGTTATTATTGTGTGCACACAAAATAATTGTCTTGTCCATACATTACATTTACTTGTTCCCACAAGATGATTATCTTGGATGAAACAAGCTATTGTGATGTGCAAACAATATAATTATCTTATGGAAAAATTTATAATATATGCAAACGATAATTGTCTTGTGGGAACATGTTGCTATGATATGCACACAAAATAATTATCTTATTGGGAACAAGCAATTGTGATATGGAAACAATGTAAGCATATTATGTAACAATTTCTAGCAGATGAACAACATAGTTATGTTGATGTATGTTATGTTATATCTTGGGGAACAGGGCTACTATACTATGTGCACAAGATAATTACCATATGGGAACAAGATATTATTATGTTGTGCATACAAGATCTTGTGGGAACATGTATTATTATGTCTACACCAGATCTTGTGGGAACAAGTTATAAGGTATGTATGCAATAATTATTTTGGGGAATGAGTTACAATTACATATGCACAAGGTAATTATCCTATGGGAACAAGTTATTACGATGTGCACACAAAATAAATACCCTGTAGGAAGAAATTGTTGTAATGTATGCACAAGATAAATTATCTTGCACATGTGGTACAACAACCATAAAAGAATTTATCTTGTGAGAATAAGTTATAATAAATGCATAAACATATTATTTTGATATGTACATAAAATAGTCTTGTGTGAACAAAGTATTATTATTTTGTGTGCACAAGATAATTATGCAAACATTGCAATAACTTGTTCTCATAGTATAAGTATCTTGTAAGAACAAATTATTGTAATGTATCTGCAAGATAATTAAAAGATAATTATGTAATAATTACAAGGTAATTATAAGATAATTACAATACATTACATAATTACATACATTACAATAACTTTTTTTCCCATAGGATAAGTATCTTGTGAGAACAAGTTATTATTTTGTGCAAACAATATAATTATTTACACAATATATGCACAAGAAATTTATCTTGTGGAACAAGTTGCTATCATATGTGCACATAATATGTGCACAAGATAATTACATTACCAAACCAAAAAAAGAAAAAAAAAGGTTTATCATGAGCAGGAGGAACAGACTTTACTGATAGAAATACTTGGTAAAATGAGCAGATTTAGAAAGTGTAATCCAATTAATCCTTGATCAATTACACGGCCCGCGGTAGAAACATGGCTACAGATGGATGTTTACAAATTGCCAACAAAATGGCCTCAGAGTCACTGAAGAAGTAAGTATTGAGCTGGATCTGAGCTACATGAAATGCTCCAAAATAACAAGTCTACTTGGCTGGTTCCCAAAAGATAATAACTTGTTTGCACAAGATTATCTTATGGGCTCAAGATAATTATCTTGAATGCTTTGATAATAATTAGTTCTCACAAGGCTGTGCACATTTTATAAAAGGAAAGCTTCACAGTTATGAAGCATATTTCTTTCACGTAAAATCCTAATGTCTGTTTGAGATAATTACCTTATTCCCACAAGATGATTATCCTTTGCACACAAAGGAATTACTTTTGGGAACAATGGTACTGCTACGGTCCAGAAAAATAAGAACAAATCTTGTGAGAGTGACCAGTAATTTCCTTTTTTCCACCATAACTCTAGAACATGTGTGAATATTTGTTTTTTGAAATCTTAAATAAGAGTGAACTTTATTTTTAAGAAAAGAGTGAGTGAGAGAGAGAGAGAGAGAGAGAGAGAATTGTTATTATTAGCCACATAAAATCAGTTTCTAAGCATATCCACTGAATTGCAGGATTAAAAGGTCAATGTTTCTTTAGAGGTGATGAGAATATTTGAAAAAAATGCTCAATTTTCTTCCTCTCACAGAATAGATCTTTGTTTCATTCTACACGTAAAGCGTTCACACTGTACTTCTTCAGGCAATTTCTTCTCCCAACTGGTCTTTTGCACTGATTATGGCAACAGTTAATAGCACACGTGCCAACAAAGTCATCTGCAGAGCCTGCAGCACAGTGAGGCCCAGCATAAAGTTGTTCGCATTTGCTTATCTGTAATTATAAACTAGGTTGGAGTGTGGGATATACAAATATTTTTTGAGGATAGACTGCTTTAAAGGCAGAAATAACGTCACTAGCTTATTGTAAAACCACAGCGCCAAATAATCTTAATAACATGACAAAATAAAAAGAGTAACTAGAAGCAGTGCACAAAGCCCCTTTTTCCAACCTTTTTTCACATAAACAAAGCAATCCTTTTTTTAATTACTTAGTCAATATTCAATAACTTTCATATGAGCTAAACATTAAATGTCTATCATAACTAGTTCCTGAGATATTCAAAAAGAATGTTTTCCTTGCAACCAAATCAACATTGCCTGGAAGACCTTCCAAAGGCCTTTCATATGAGCCAAACAGCAAGTCTCTATCATAATTAGTTCCTGAGATATTCAAAAAATAATGTTTCCTTAGCAACCATTGTTCACCTTAGCAACCATGTCAACATGGTATAAAAGCCCTTCCAAAGACCTTTCATAAGAGCCATCCATCAAGTCACAAACAGACAGACACGGGGTCCAGCCCCCGGTTGAGTACTGTTAGGTGGTCTGTCCATTACATGAATATTATTGTTAGCAGAGTGAGTTTTCTGACCTATACCTAGTTAGCTAACGATATAATTTCAGACTGACAAATGAATGTACAACCTGTAGCTAATACATGTAGTGACCTTTTCTGTTGAAAAAAAAAAAAATCACAAAATTCAACCAGTGGTGTCAATCTTTCAACAAATACTTGATAGTTTCCTGCCATTTAAATCAATAGTGAGTTCAGATGTCAAACACTAATAGAACAAGCAACGTATGTGCCAGTGCATGTACAGACCCTGTGCTCATGGCAGCCTTTAAATACGAAATTCAAAAATGCAATCTAGCAATGCAAAAGTGCAATCTAGTTCTTTGACTTGTCTCTTAAAGTGAAATCCAGTGTGTGTTTTGAATTTGTCAAACCACAGAAAAAACATGTTATTAACCAACGAGCCGAATTTTAATGATTAAAAATATTGCTAAGTATATAAAATTAGGTTTCAAAATGTGTAAAAATCAGCAGCATTCTCTGCACTCAGACTGGCTGAAGGCACCGAAACCACGCCTACTCATGTGTGGAGGGTGTGTTTTTTTTTAAAGCTGTATAAATAACTTGCAGAACGCATCTGCGCATGCGTGGGATTTTTCACGTGAACTACTTGGGCTACCAGCAGCGGGCCGTGAACTTTAAAGCATTTTCAGCGATTAAAGGATTTAAGAGACTTATAAGAGCGGTTAGTGTGATCGCTTTCAACGTGGAAGTTTCCTGCTTCGAACCCCAGCCCTGCCTATTCTCTATGTACTGTGGAGTTGCGTCAGGAAGGACATCCGGCATAAAACTTGTGCCAAATCTACATGCAGATCCATGTGGGATCTGCTGTGGCGACCCCGAGTTGTAATTGGGACAGACGTATAACAATGACTGGTGCGCACATTGTTACATACGAAGGCACTAACGACAGCTATAAGCTAAAACGTGGCAGAGAAAACATGATTATCCGGAAAAAAACGCGGAGAAGAAATGTGGATTAAAGCTCTGTTTGTTTTGATTCCATTTTCTGCAAAGAAGAAAGACCCACACGGATGTAAAAGATGGATAAAAAATGTAAGTTTCTTGCAGATATTTATTAGTTTGTCAGTATTTTTGAAAACGTGATGAATTATTCCATAGTTATTAAGCAGAATAGATTTAATATTTTTCGTCACTGTAATATCGCCTAGCTTCGGTTTGTCACAGCATAATCTCCTGAGGTATATAATAATCTACTTTCGGCTTCTCCCAATTGAAACTCGGGGTCGCCACAGCAGATCCCACATGGATCTGATTCTGCATGTTGATTTGGCACAAGTTTTACGCCGGATGCCCTTCCTGACGCAACTCCACATTACATGGAGAATGGGCGGGTATATAATGTTTTCCATTTCAACTCACCTTCCTTGTATTGTTATGAAGTCGATGTAGAAATGATTTCTCATCTGTTTACCAAATATTAGGCTGTATCAGCCGACGTGCACATTAGACACATTTTTAGTCCCTGGGATTCGTGCAGCCATCCATCTGTCGCCTTCAAAAGGTCGGAAATTTGCTCACCTCCAACCGTTAGTAAAGACGTAGTCGTTTTTTGATAACTTCTCTTTCCTCCTCTTCCGTCAAAACACACGGTACATTGTGGACCGACGCAGCGTATGTGAGAGCAATTGGTTCTTCTTTACTGCTGGACACAGTCCTGAATGTCTCAGGCAGTCCACGATGATGGAAAAAAAAACGCTTTAAGTCATCAGCTTTCCAAAGTTTAAACTGATCTAAATCATAGTAATCTATTCCGTTCAGGAGACGGGTTCGACACGCCACTGTCCAGTGATTCTGAGCAGCTAGGCGAACCAACACCCACACATTAGCCAACAAACACGATCGCACCAGTAACTCCGGCTTTTGGAGGCTGTTCGCACCGGTACCGCAGGCTAGCGAGCTACCGTGCATGTAGCGACGATCTACTGTCTGTAATGGTCGCCTACGTAGCCACAGGTACATCAAGAAATTTTAAACATGTTGAAAAATGTGCACGCGGTCACCGTTCATCAGCGAACACCGCCAAATGCCGCCGAAGGCCAGCAGAGGCTGGCGATCGCTGACGTGTGCATATTCATTGGCCCAAACGTCATAGTGTGACTGCGCCTTTAATGGCGGTTGTCAGCCAGCGTAAAAGGTGCATTACCGCCCATACTGCTCTGGATCAGAGGTTCAACTCAGCTTCATCTTTATATAGGCGTATGCAAATGAAACTGCAGTGCGTAATGCGGTTCGGTTTAAGCCACCACCCAAAAAATCCTGAACTCAACAGTGGTGAAACAGAAATCCAGTCAAACTCCAAAAAACAACAAAAAAAAAACAAAACCCACACGGTTGAACACATTTTCACATATGATCAGCAAAGCATTTCTAACATGTACAATGTGTTTAGAAACAAATCTCTGAATTTGCTTTACAGGCACTTTAACCAATAATAAGTTCTTTCAGCTTCTCCCTTTTTTACTCGGGATTGCCACAGCATGTTGATTAAGCACAACTTTTACACTGGATGCCCTTCCTGACTGAACTCCACATTACATGGAGAATGGGCACGAGCGGTCTTGAACTGGGAACCTTCTGTTTTGAAAGGAAGTGCACTAACGACTTGGCCACTACGATGCCCCATAATAATTAACCGGTACGAATTGAAATGTACTATGAACCGGTCAATGGCTCAATTTCAACTTTATAAATTGGGTGAATTAGTCTTGTTTCGATGTTGCTTCCATGTCTTCAATCTCTCATAAAAGTTCAAAGGTCTGCGCAATGCTCTCACAAGACCTTTCACAGGAACGTTTAAGCATGCAAGGCAAAAAGAAAATCAACATATCTGAATGTGGTAGGTGGTACAATGGATAAATGCATCTGTTTGACCTTTATGTTTGGTTCACAATACCGGTTCAGAACCTGTGCCAACAGCACCTGGCTTCTTCTTCTGGACTTCTTCTATGCAGCACGTTCTGCCACTTTATGTGACGCTGCCCCCCAGTGGTGAACAAAAGGTGAGCAGAGGCAGCGCCAATGTGCTGCAGCACAAAATCTGAAGAAGTTCCCTGGTTTTTCATGAAATATGTATTTGAAGGCAAACAATGCCACTTTTGGCTCATTCTAATTTGTCACAGAAAATGAATGTTTACATTAACCAAAGAATTGTATGGGATTGCATCATATCGCACCAAATCAAATTGCATCAAATCAAATAGTTCCATAATAAAAAGTATCGTTACTGAATCGTATCATAACCCATGTATCTAGATACATATCAGATTGTTTTATAAGGGAGAGATGCACACCCCGTCTATTAATAAATTACAACGTCAATTCAACTGGAACGTTTCACAGCATTTGTTTCAGATCAGTTGGTGCCATATTGAGGCCCTTTTTAGCACAGTTCTTTGATTTCTTCTAATTTATACAAACTCTGGAACGGTGTTCGAAACAGGTTTCGAAATACTCGAGCGCAGTGTTTTGTAGATCCAACAAAATTTTTGGCACTATCATGTCATCTGATATCGGCAGCAATAATGATTGGCATTTGACACGATTCCAGACAGACGTGCATGCACATTCGCAATAAACATTTGCCAAGCGGATGAAGCAGACCGCAGCCAGTGTTGCCAATTTAGCGACTTTTGGCCAACTCTAGCAACTAAAAACCTTATTTAGTAAGTAGCGAAAAATCTGGCGACTTTTCACATCAAAAAGATCGTCCGTCCCCTCCCTGTGCCCCGTCTGCAGACTCCACTGCACAGCACCAGTGGAGTGCGGCACAGATCGCTTTTCTGGTGGAGTGGCAGAGTTTAGTTTAGCTTAGCTCTGTACATTGTGTGTACGAGTTACGTTTCGGACAGCCCCACACAGTGTACGGAGCTAAGCTAAGCTAAACTCTGCCACTCCACCAGAAAAGCCGGTTTCGTAAATACAATACATATGGTCCTTCCGTTCTGATATTTCATAATAAAAGTCCTCAATATAAATGCTGCTGGCCAGCAGGAACTTGCAAAAATGCATTATTAGTAGTCAAAGTTTTATGTATCTTGAGAAGTTAATCTAGTGTTGAATAAACATATTAATGCATGGATTCATTGCATATCAGACCAGTTTGCAGGACTGGTCTGATATGCAATGAATCCATGCATTAATAGGCACTTCACAAACATATCGGTATCTGTGTTATTTTTGCTGATATGAAAACGTTTATTTTACCTAACAAACAATGCAGAAAAACACTTTGTCTGTTGGAAATGGTGTCATTACATAGTTTGTCCAGCAGAGGCATTGTTTAAAATGCTGTCACATTGGTCACATTCGCTACAAGAGACAGAAAAAGCGAGCAGCTGCCATACAATTTCAATCGGAGTGGGCGTTTTACATCAACAAGAGAAAAGTGGTCGCTATGCCGCTAGATAGGCGGGGCCATACTAGATGAGAAGTCTATTTTATGTAAATGCTGAGTGAAGCGACACAGCAACTGCCAATCCGATTGAAGGCAACATGACGGCAGCGTGACGTTCATTGGTTGGTTGCTCAAACAAAATAATTGAAGATGGCAGAATACAATCCCAGACAGCAGTATTCCTGTATAAATCTAATATGTTTGGCATTTTTTCTCTCTTATATTTTGTGAAAGTTAAAGAGAAATAAACACTTTATATATATCGGCAGATATATCAGTATCATAGTTTTTTACTCTCTAATATCGCTATCGGACCCCAAAAAAATCCATATCGGTCGGTAATATACTACATTATGTGTCGGTCTAATGATATAAAAAAAAGGGTCTTCCAAAAAGTCACAATTTGTAAACATGTCCATTCAAAAGACAAAAAGAAAGGTCTGTCAATAGCATGAAGAAAGAGTATGCAGGAAGAACACAAGGATTATTTGTTTACTGAATAAAACTAGGGGTGTTGCTTAATTCACAACTTCATAAACAAAAACTGAAACAAAGTAAAAGGTGCAATAGGTGGTTTTCATTCATTCATTCATTTTCTGCGGCTTTTCCAGGTCAGGGTCGCAGCGGCAACAGATGAAGCAGCTCACCTCACACTTCCCTCCCCTCGGCCAAGTCCTCTAACTGTGCCTGGGGGATCCCGGGGCTTTCCCAAGCCAGCAGAGAGATATAATCCCTCCTGCATGTCCTGGGTTTTCACCGGGGCATCCTCCCACTTGGATGTGCCTGGAAGACCTCCCTAGGGAAACGACCAGGGGACATCCACACCAGATGCCCGAACCACCTCTGCTGGCTCCTTTTGGTGTGAAGGAGCAGCGGCTCTACTTCGAGTCCATTCTTGATATTCAAGCTTCTCACCCTGTCCCTGAGCGTAAGCCCAGATATCCTACGGAATAACCTCATTTCCGCCACTTGCATCTGCAACCTTTTTCTTTCAGTTACTAACCAAAGCTCATGACCATAGCTGAGGATAGGAGCATAAATCAATTGGTAAATCAAGGGCCTCACCTTCTGGCTCAGCTCTTTCTTCACCAAGACAGTCCGGTACAGCATCTGCAGGACCACAGATGCAGCACCGATCCGTCTATCCTTCCCATGCTGTATTTTACCCCCACTAATGAACAAGACCCAGAGATACTTAAACTCCTCCACTTGAGGCAATAACTCTTCCCTGAGCCAGAGGGGACAATCCACCCTTTTCCGACAGAGGACCATGGTCTCAGATTTGGAGGTGCTGATCCTCATCCCAGTTGTTTCACACTCTGCCTCAAACCTGCCCAGTGCACATCAGACGACAGTCGGTGGTTTTATGTTTCATATACAAATTGAAAGAGTGTGGCTACAGAGCCGGCCCGACTGGTAAATAACATATGTATGATAAATGTATTATCATCATGGATTGCAACTTACATTTTTTCTTTTAAAAAATGTTAAATAACCCTTTAAGAGCAATTTCTTTGCAACTTTTGTGAGCTGCTTTGCATTCTGAAAAGCTTCTCTTCATTGTTTATCCAGTATTAACATTATTTCTGCCTCTCTGCCTCTTGTTTGCATTTGAGAAATGTCTGGATGAAACCAGCCTCTGTTATTAAGCCTGTGAAGAATGTGACTACTCTGTTATTGACCCACCAAACAACACAAAGTGGCTTAGAAGTATTTGACAAATTTTTTTCCCCTTGTGATTCTCAGGAAACTTCCCACTGAATTGATGGTTGGAGACTCGTTGGGCAAATGTGAAGACATGTTTGATGCACTGAGTGACGTGATGGGTAACTGCAACATAGCTTTTAGAAACAAATATTGTATTCTGAAAAGATTACTCATTTTTCATGGAGAGCACTCAACATCAATTCAACACATTGATTTTGAACTGGGTGCCAAATGTATTTGTTTATTCTGGTTTACAACAGCTTTGGGCCAGCTGTCGTTGTGGCATCATTATTGTCTGCTGGCACTGATGTGTTCCATAACGCACCGAATTCTTTCTCATTGTGCAGCTGTCCAATGCAGTCTGACGCACTGGTAGAGTCTAACTTTATTTTGTAATGTGCTCTTATTGTGAAAGGCACTTGGGCAGTTTGGCGTTTGTTTGTGTCATGTGCTTTTTGTAAACACTACCACATGCTATGTGGGGAGGTGAGATCTGGGTTCGAACCCCGGATAACCACAACATTTATTTATGTATATTACCAATCAATGAGAAATTGCTTGTTGGCACATGAAACATTACATACTAGAACGGCACTCGGAGAGCGCAGACCCCGCCAACGCCACGTATCCTGGGACCTACAATTATCCTGGATCGTAATCCGGGCGTGGATCTAGAATGCACTGATATACTTGGATCATCAAACGCTTAATAGCATTCCCTTTTGTTAACATATTGTGGATAATCCAACGTTCAGTGAAACCCATTCAATAATTAAATTGCTTTAAAGGGAATATGGATGACGGGTCCATTACGAAATTATATTCAAAACGTGCTTCTGTACATGAACCTTACACTGTTGTCTTGAAAATTAAAAACAAAACCATTTGTAATGAAAAAATGTATTGTTGAAATTCAAAACTTATATTGGCATCTAGCTT
>OMMV01188158.1:5765-17098 GCA_900302635.1 Chatrabus melanurus | reverse complement strand
TGGAGCCTGTCACAGCGGTCACTGGGCAACAGGCAGGGTACACCCTGGACAGGCCACCAGTTTATCGCAGGGCCGACACATATAGACTGACAAACACATTCACACTCTCACTCACACCTACAGTCAATTTAGAGTCACCAATTCACCTAACCGGAGCACCCGGAGGGAATAACTCCCTATAAAATATTTCTTTCAAATATTGTTTCTCTCTGCCACACTAGATGAAAAATATCATTTATGCCTCAGACATCTGCTCACAGATGGATTTTACTTTTCGATCTGCTGCCTCTCACCCAATGACACCCCCCCCAACCCTTAACTGGAAAAAGCATGTTTAGCTAATGGATGGAATGGATATTATGCATGTAATGAGAGTCGCTTACGTTAATTAGTAAAAATCTTATGTTTGTTAGCCTGTTGCTATGTTGTTTGATATGCAGATGCATTGCTTATACATATGACGACAGTTTTCAGTCCAACTGAATTAGCAAACATTAGATCTAAAGTCTGTGTAGGTTCTCAGTCATCCAGGTGAAGATAAGAATCTTGCTGAAGTTTAGTCAGGTCAACTGGACTTCTTGTTTAGCTGGGAAATGTTTCGGCACTCATCCAAGGATGTTTGAGTGGATGTTTTTTGTGGTCAACTTCATTTTATTTGTTAATATACATCCATTCTTGCATTTCAAGCCTGCAACACATTCCAAAAAAAGGTGGGACTGGGGCAATTCAGGCCTTGTAAATGAGGTAAAAAAAATTAAACAATGTTTTTTTCAAACAGGTGATGTAAACAGGTGATTGTAATCATGATTTGGTACAAAAGCAGTATCCACGAAAGGCTGAGTCTTTGAGGAGCAAAGATGGGCAGAGGATCTCCAGTTTGTCAAGAAAAGTGTGAGGAATGTGGAGGAATTTCAGTGCATAAAGGGCAATTGTCCAAGCCTAAGCTGAACACCTGTGATCTCCGATCCCTCAGACGGTACTGCATCGAGAACCATCATTCATCAATAGCTGATATAACTGCATGGGCAAGGGATTACTTTGGAACTTTGCCAGTTAAAGCTTTACTATGGAAAATAGAAGCCTTATGTTAACCTTGGCCAGAAGTGGCGTCAACGTCTCTGGGTTAGACCATCACACAGTGGAAACGTGTACTGTGGTCAGACAAATTAGTATTCCAAATCGTTTTCAGAAGAAATGGACAGCGTATGCTCCGGACCAAAGACAAAAAGGACCATCCAGGCTGTTATCAATCAGTCCAAAAGCCAGGGCCTCTTAGTGGTATGCGTTTGGGTTAGTGCCCTTGGCAAAGGTAATTTACAGTTCTGTGATGGCAGCATTAATGCAGAAAAGTACAGAGATTTTAGCGCAACATATGCTGCCTTCAAGACAACACCTTTTCCAGGGACGTCCATTCATTTTTCAACAAGACAATGCAAAACCACATTCTGCACACATTACAAAGGTATGGCTGTAGAAGAAGAGGGTGCGGCACTGGACTGGCCTGTCTGCAGTCCTGACCTATCCCCAGTACAGAATGTGTGGAGAATTGTGAAAGGAAAAATGCAACAATGACGACCCGTACTGTTGCACAGCTTAAGACGTTTGCAGGAAGTATGGGACAAAATAACACCTGAAATGCTTCATCGCTTGGTATCCTCAATGTCAAAATATCTTTTAAGTGTTGTGAGAAGGAATGGCAACATTACAAAGCTGTAAATGTGTTAGCATCCCAACTTTTTTGGAATGTGTTGCAGGCCTTAAATGCAGGAATGGATGTACATTAACAAATGAAATGAAGTTGACCACAAAAAACATGAAATATCTTGGGTCCATACTGTCTGCAATGAAACAGAAGTCAAAGTCAATGTAAGAATCACTGTTTGTATTTTATTTGCATTTTCCATATCGCCCCAACTTTTTATGATTTGGGGTTGTAATTTGAAGTGCAGTAAATAGCCAATTAATGCAAAGTATGAAGGATTTGTCCTTGCTGACCAGCCACTAGAGGTTGATCCCTAATCCAACAATAATTTGTTTGTCTTTATTCCCAGCCACAACCTCACACAAACAGGCAATGCAGTAGATAACTAATCTATCCAACCAATGCTCAGTACAGCAGATGGTCCTCCACTGAACGGTCAGCGCCTTGTTTACCAATTGCCAGGTATTTGCATATGAAACCGTGTCCTTAGATAATTCTGCATGAAATATTGACCGATTAGAAGCATATAGGATTAATCTGTAGTTGCAGCATCCCTCCGATGCAGTGGAAACACACACATACACCATGGAGTGTGCATGTGCTGATGTAGATCATCAGCAGAAAAACACTCTTTTACTTGTTCTCCTAACCCCTGTACCTCACAGAGATACGGGAAACGGTAGGACAAGGGTTCACAGATTGCCCGATAGCAGCCTAATCCAGACACATATTTAAAAAGATGATATTTTAGTCGTAAACATGTAGGATTTCTTCATTATTTGACAACTCCCCATCTGCCTAGTTGGAAGCTTTCCGTTAAGATGCTTATCTGAAATGTCAAAAAGAATTACGCCGATAGCAGTCTGTATGAATAAGGCCTACGCCATCCCTGATAAGGATGTGTATGGACTCCAGCGCTCGCCGACACTGGATTTCCTGCACATCTAAAAAGGGCCTAATTCCACACTAATATGAATATGCCATTCTCCTGCCTCCACCCACAATGGAAAGAATTATGGTCTCCATGAACTCATCCTCACTCTTCCTTACCTCTGCCATGACAAAAATGCCACGGTAATGTCAGGGGAGATGTAACGATTTAGATTCTGACGATTGTCCCATGTCAGCTGTGCATCCGTCACCCGGACGAGTTGATTAGAGTTGGGACATCAAAAGAGACTCAGGGTGGAGATAAGATGGGGGTATTAACATGTTTTTCTGTTCGGAATTAAGTTGCAGGAGGAGTTTCAGCCAAAGTTCTGTCTGTCTTGCCTTCTGCTATCTTGAGATAGTTGGCAGTGGCTTGTGAATTTTTTTCATAAAACCTGAGATAATCCAAGCGTGTTTAGATCAATTAATGGAAAGATAGTGAGACTGGAAGCAAACTGAGAAGGACGTGCACAAGTCTGGAGTTGTGGTTCTGTACATATAAACAAAATCCTCAAAGTGATATGTAAAAAAAAAAACAGCAATTTTTGTTGACTTTATAGGAATGCCCAGGCCACAGCCAGAGTTTGGCTTTCTTAATGAGGATATAAGTCAAAGGAATGTTGTCCCAGTCCACCTAGGTGTAAATGGGTACTGGCCTTGACTGGGGAAGTAACCCGTGATGGACTGGCATCCCGTCCAGAGGGAGTCATAGACTCTCATCCGCTTCACACTATGGAATCTGGAGATAACCACCGGCACCAGTGACCCAAAGACCTATAGGAGTGACCACAAGCATACACTGCAAATGCTTTTCTTTCATTAAATTGCTGCAGTTTATGTCCAATTGTCACCTTCCACATATTCATGTTAACCAGAGCCCCTTTCTCAGCACTGTCTGGAGATGTAAAATTTCCCACTTTTGATTACCTTATTATTACATGAGATTAGTTTTGGTTCTGTATGTGCTTCTTCTCTTCAGCATCCGCCCTTTACCAATTCCCATTCCCTCCTCAACCTCAGTATCACAAGTTAACACTGCAACCCTTAGAGGTCAAAAACACCCCGGCGCCAGCTGTCCAACCTAAAGATGATAGAGGGGTTGTATGTGGGGGCGGAGAGGTGGGGGTGTCATTAATTATACATAAGCCTCATTTTGCATAACATCCCTTTTGTGCCCCTTCACACCACTGTCAGGATTTAACCGGTTCAGCTTTGAGGGCTGCATCCGCTTTATGATAACATCTCCAATAACAATTAAGAAAGAAACATGTAATTTGCTGAGGAGAAAAAAAATGTCAATAGGATCTGTTGCCTTTGCATGCTAAACATGAGCACTGGAGGTGGTGTTGCACAGTGAATTTAGAAAGTTACTCTGCAAATATGTTCTGTAACTGATTACTGATTCTCTGTCATGGAATTTGATGAAGCCACACAGCAAGCAGCTCAGATTGTTATGAATCCAAAATTTTGGCCCACTCTGAAACAAATCATGTGAAACTTACATGAAACTGATATACATAAAATAATGTATAAATTAGGGAGGGCTGATTAAATCTGAGGACATTCAGAACTGTGTCAAAATATTCGCAATAATAAATAGGCCCAATTCAAAATGCAGTCAACTTGAACAACCCCAAAGAGAGAAAAAAACACCAATACTGGCAGCAGCATGTTGCCCCATGATTAATAATGATGGCAGGTGATGTACACCTGTGGCACGGTGTAACCTGCCCATGCACTAAAGCCAATTATTCACTTATCCAGCTTCTATTTATGCTTGTGTTAGGTGGGGATTTTGCAGACTTGTCTGAACCAGCTAAGGAGAAAAGTGTTGGCCGGTTGAACTTGGGGGAAGCTGTGAGACTAAAAGGCCAGAGATAGAGAGCAGAGACCTTTGGGGTGTTTTTTTAAATTTGTGTTTAAATTAATTAACCTGCTCACACTCATTTATTCCCATATTGTTCAGAATATAAGATGATGTGTTTTCTTGGAAATGCATCTGAAGAAAATGGGGTAATCTTATATTCAGGGTCTAGCCTTTTACATGTTAGTACATCCACATCAGTAGGTGGTGCAAAAATACTTGTGAAATGTATGTGCCAACCAGGACAGAAGTGACCCCCTTCTCCCCTAAGTTTGTATGGGAGAAATTGCACAAACTCTAAATGTTGCCAATGACTATTTTTATCACCGTATGACCACATTGTAAGCTTGTTGTTATCTGATTATTTCTTGTTGTCAGAAATAAAACCCACGTGCAACTGAGTACAAGTTAACTTGCAAACTTTAAACTCACAGTGATAAATGCAGCAGATTCATCAAACAACTCTCAAGCAGCCAAGAAATATTAAAGGAATATTAAATGTTAAAGGATAGAGAGCCAAAAAAGACTGTCTTAAAAATGCTGACTGTCAGAGAAAAGCTTACTATGGTCCTAAAAGCTTCCAAGAGATCAACAGGTGAGTGCGTCGGTACATGTTTGAAAAAAGAAATGAGGGGAAAATGTCCTGTTATTAACCTTAGTTTCAAATAAAAACATTTCTTTATTCAAAAGAAGACTTGGTCTTCAGAAAGTCTTTTTACAAAAATATGTCTCCTAAGAGGGGGGTCACTTTATGTTCCAAACAATACAGTAACTGATCATGTAAAATAATTTCACCTGGATGCGGCAAAGTTAACATGCGAATCACGGTCTTTGCATGTGGGCAAGTTGAGGGCAAGTACACACTTGCATTCTTTAATTAAAACAATAAAGGTTACAAAAATGCAGTTGATTTTGAATCCAGTAAGAGCTGCCATCGAAAGTATTGTTGCTGTTAAAAACTTAATGAACTGCAGGCAAAGAGGATCAGCTTCATAATAGTTGTGGGTTTCACTGAATAATTTAATGGATTTACACGCAATTACTCCATGGTCACTTAATTAAAATTTGCCATTTTATCAACTACTCCAATTCACCCTGCTTCATGAATATTTCTTAAAATATGAATAATGTTGAAAGAAATTTACGTGCAGTAGAAGCTATGCAATCAGTGGTATAGTGTATGGAAGCAGTCTAGTTTAAGCGCAGGGTGAAATCTAGTCTTTTTTTTTTTTTACATCTTAAAGGAGAGACATGGTACTCACTGTACATTTCAACCTGTATCTGAAGGAGTTTTATCTTCCCACCACTGGGAAAACACCCTGATCCTTTTAAGCATGTATCCACACTGACCCCATCCTTTCATCAAAAGTGATAAAAGCTTCGCCTTTACTTCTGATGCCACTTTTCCCCGAGCTTCCCACCTCCCTACCTACAGTCACTCCATGATTGCTACATCTGAATCAAGAATGCAAATGGGGCTGGAGCCTCACAAAGCCTGGGGTGACCTATATTACAGCTAATGATGGGCCACAGTGTCGGAAGAAGAGCTGGAATGAAAGAGAATTTGAATGAAGCTGACCCACATACAAAGCAAGACCAGTCGGAAAGGCATGTTCGCTTCACACTAAGTAGGCCACAATGGGCTTCAGGATTATGCACAAGTTCCCCTTTTCTCCTGATGGATGGAATTGGGAAATTGAAGGGGAGCCCCTGGCAACTGGAGTCATTCTTGCACACACCACTAGCAGGTATGAAGTGAAGTGGGATTGTCAGCATGTTAAAAGGCAATTGATTTCCTTAGAATTGATCCATGTAACTGGCATACATGGTACAAGAACATGGATCGCATAGAGCTAGCGTTCCATCCATCCATCCATTCTCAATACCCGCTTAATCCAATTAAGTGTCACGGGGTGCTGGAGCCTATCCCAGCAGTCATTGGGCGAGAGGCGGGGTACACGCTGGACAGGTCGCCAGTCCATCGCAGGGCAGAGCTAGCGTTCCACAGAGCCAAATATTACACAAGAACAGCCTTAGAGCACAATGTGACATGTAATGCATTCATTTTCTACACCCGCTTATTCCAATTAAGGGTCTATTCCAGCGATCATTGGGCAAGAGGCGAGGTACACCCTGGACAGGCCGACAGTCCATCGCAGAGCCACAAATAGACAGACAAACATATTCACACTCTCACTCACACCTACGGTCAATTTAGAGTCACCAATTCACCTAACCTGCATGTCTTTGGAAATGGGAGGAAGCCGGAGCACCCAGAAGGGAACCCACGCAAACACGGGGAGAACATGCAAACTCCACACAGAAAGGACCAGGTCGGAAGCAAACCTGGGACCTTTTCACTGTGAGGCAACAGTGCTAACCATGAAGCCACTGCGCTGCCATGTAATGCATTGTCAATGTAATTTTCATTTTTTGAAAATGGACAAAATCTTTTAAAGTATAATAGAAATATGGTTAGGCCAACAAACACATTGTTTCAAACCTGTCTGCTAATGTGTTCAAGACTAACGTAAAGACGAACACTGTATTTTTGTCTCACCTTCACTCAGTCTTATTGCAAGTACACCAAGAAGGCAAAACATAAAGTCACATGCATAAACAGGCAAAAGTCATTTGGTGGATGTCAGCTGCATCATCAGTGCTACGTGGAGCCATGTAAGGAAAGAAAAAAATAAAATAAGCTGTTGTATACAAAAGTTAAAGAACACAGCAACTGTGATAACCCATATACACCTCAGCACGAGTGCAGGGAATTTTCCCTTCATGCATTAGAAAGTTCATTAAAAGTGATTCAAAAGTTGTGACTAAATCATATTTAACAACAAATATCTCACAACAGTACAGTACAACATGCTTTGTTTTCATCCTGTCACCCCCTCCTCCCCCTATCTTGTCATGAAGATGTGTTGCCGGGAGCATCAGTGCCTGGTAGAGCTGCTCTTGCATACTGAATGAGGTACTGTGATTCACACTCCAGAGCAGAAGGTGGTGGTAACTCACCATTACGATGGATGCCAACCACTGTCAAACAAGAAGAAGGAGAAGATGAAGCTCTGAATGAGAAAAATGTTCTCAGTCTTAGAGAACAATTGAATTTAATAAATCATGTTCTCAAACTGAAAGACCATGCTTTGGATTAAAAAGAGGGAATATAACTATACTACTCAGAAGAACTCTTGTTTGGACTGCGTAAAACAGCAAGAACAGCAACATCAGGTCACCTAGGTTAAGCTAAGGTAAGACTATTATCTTTTACAAATATATTACAAAAGAGTTTTCAAACTTTTAATTACATTGCATGTTTACAACACCTATAATATTCAGTTCAGTGGTGACAAGAAGCAGTATACTTGAGTTGTTTGTGCATCGTATAATATTAATTTGCTCGTAAGCTACTGCTCACTGATGCGGTGTTTGCGTTAGAAATAAATTCTGTGCAGATTAAAATCATTTTGCTTCTTGTTGCATGAAGTGGTAGCACCATGTTTTAAAAATAAATGTGACTTACACACCAATGCGACTGTTTGGTGTTTTTCGTCTTCATGACACATTTTGGGACAGATGTGACTAATATGCTGCTGTGAGTTGTAGTCCGGAAAATATGATAATTAAAAAATTAAATAACGTCAATGTCAATGGGGCCCCTTCCTGGAGGCCAGGAAGGGAAGTTTATTGGCGACCACCTGAGATCCAGGTCTTGTCAGGCTTAGCTTGAAAGAGTTACATGGAGCTCCACTATGTGGGTTTACTGCCCTCAAATAAGGGAATAGGGTTTGGGAATGGAGGAATTCAGGTGGCAGGTCGAGGCAGGGGTCTTAGGATGTCGATTCCCAGCTACACAGGAGCAAGACATTGACAGGCAGATTGAGGCAGCAACTGCTTAGTGGCACTACTTTGGACTATCATGGTGAAGCAGTTATGGAGCAACAAAGCAAAACCCAATTTATTAGTTGATGTACTTACAACCCTCACATATGGTCATGAACTTTGGGTAGTGATGAAAACAATAAGATCAGGATACAAGCAGCTGCTGCTCTTTTATGTGTAAAGGAGCCACCTGAGGTGGTTTAGGCCTCTGAATAGGGTACCTTCTGGATGCTTCCCTCTGGAGGTCCTCCAGACACAACCAACTCAGAGGACACCTCTGGATTGATCCAGAACATGATGGAGGAATTATATATCCCATCTGGAATGGGAATGCCTTGGGATCTCCCAGATGGGGGTGGAGGATGTGGCTGGGAAGAAGGACATCTGGGCTACCTTATTAAGCGTGCTGCCACCACAGCCCTGCCCCGGACAATCAGTGTGTGAATGAATGAGAGACATTAATAAGATACTGTAAAAAAAAATTCCAATGTTATTAACAGTGCCATTGTTGGATGTGTGCACTTTCTGAGAGCCACTGTTTAAGTTTATTTATAAGGTAAGTTTATAAGAAATAGAGTACAATGAAATGTAAGAATTTCTTTTTTTCTTGTCTATTTCCTACATCAACAGAAAACAAAGGAGCGCATAGCATTATTGATCATTTTCACCTAACGCTATTGTGGTTTTCTAATGCTCACGCTGTAGGCAGTACGGTCAGTGGTTAGCACTGTTGCCTCTTAGCCAGACGGTCCCGGGTTCACTTCCAACCTGGTACTTTCTGTGTGGAGTCTGCATGTTCTCCCCATGTTTGCGTGGGTTCTCTCCGGGTGCTCCGGCATCTTCCCACTTTCAAAGACATGCAGGTTAGGTGAACTGGTGATCCCGTAAGTGCGAGTGAAAGTGTGAATTAGTTTATCTGTGTCTGCACTGCGATAGACTGGTGGCCTATCCAGGGTGTACCCGCCTTGTGCCCAATGAGTGCTGGGATAGGCTCAGCCCCCCTGTGACCCTTAACTGGAATAAGGGGGTTCAGAAAATGCATTGATGGATGCTCATGTTGTCTAAATGCAGTGCACAATTGCTTTCATTTGTGTACCAATGTGCATGTTCGTCTAAAAATCAAGTGTGGTCATGTGTAGCATTGTTGTGTTGATATCGTGAAGCACAAGAACATCATCTCACCACAGACCTGAAGTGCAACACAGTGCACAGCAAAAACTGGGTCTAAAGTCGAACACAGTATATTGTTGGTATTTAGAAGGCGCAACACTCAACAGATGCGGTTTAGGTAAGAGGGCTCATGACACACATACACCTTGCTTGTATAAGAAATAAAACTGAATTGAAAACAACCATTAAACCAAAAAAAGGTAAACACTCATACAAAAATACAAACTTTCATCTCACTGCTTCACTGCTTCACCTCAAGGAGCTTTGATAGCCGTCTGATAGGTTGCCGTTGATCTATTAACTTGCCATAAAACCTCTCACTTGCACCACTTTCTCAGTACCAGAGTTTATTTTAAAGGGAATAACAGGTGACACTCTGATTAGTTTATTTCACGTTATGCTCACAACATACCCACAACTAATTAGGTGACTTTATCCAACCCCTTTGTGCCCAGTGCCCCAGTTTCCATTCAAATTTTGTGCCGCATAGATAGCAATGAGTGGTCTGACATGCCCCAAGTGCACCTGCCCTTTGTGTTTCAGACCTTGCACCACAGATTGTTAAGATAGGGCGTCTAATGTCAAAAGAATGAAGTCAGAATTGGGGTGTTTTTTTTCATAAAACGGTCTGATTTCACGTTGCAAAAGCAAGTCAAACACTTTGAAGACAATCCAAAAAATGTGTGTCCATCTATATAGCAAATGAGACAATCAGTTGAAATTGACACTCTTCACCCCTTCCATTAGGGCTCTTTTGTCCAAGAGACACAGACAGGACATGTTTTATTTCCTGCGCTCATGTGGCAAGCAGGTAGTAATTGGTGTGTGTGTTAATCCTGGGATAACAAGTGTTTTCCAAGGAGAGTCAATGATCATCTTACAAGGTCAGTTTAGCCCTGTATGCTGCATGCATAATGGAGGATGCAAAGGCTAATAGGAACATAATCACATCACACAGAGGCTCACGCACTCACACACGTACATGCTCTCACAAACGCCTCTCACACTCATTCCCCAAATACAGGCAAAGCATTTGATCTTCAGCTGCCATCTTCTATCTTTGGAAGTTTGTTCAAATGAACAGGGCTACCCTGGGGTCTAACTAACTCTTTGCTGGTGCGTCACCTTAGCAGGGGACCCGTCCCCTCCTCCTCTAACCAATGGGTTTACAGCAGGAAGGTGGCGGCAGCAGCGGCGACCACGCACCGTGACCCGTCCGTTTTTTTACAGCTTCATTATTTTCCCTCCCTGCCACGATCGTTTTCATTTGCCAGAGCGGGGGCATAATGACTGCGCTATAAAAACGCTGCTTTAACGTTTGCATACTGTTCTCATTTGGTCCGGCCCTCAACCCTTCAGCTAGCATATGGCAGGTAATCAGGTCTGCAATCAGGACTGCACGTTACACCGGGCCCCGCTTTCAGCACAGGGCCTATTACCCATCTGTCTCAGAACACACACACACACACACACACACACATGCAAACACGTGCACGTGGGTATGTGTGCATGTGCAAACACACAAAAGGTGTACAACTGAATACTTGTACACAAATCCCTTTTCCACACTGATGCAAATACGGACACATTTATACGTGCATGCACAAATGTGCATCCAGCTACCCTGCTACCTAGAAATTTTAAAAAACACTACGCATTATGGTATGTTCTGGTCAATGTGTCATAACTACAGAACACATGGGTTTTCCTCTGTGACAGATTTTCACAATTTTTTCTTTTTTTTAAACTTTGCCAGAACCTTTCAACAGTCAAGTCTTA
>OMMV01188151.1:0-11775 GCA_900302635.1 Chatrabus melanurus | reverse complement strand
TCATAAAGAGTCCAAAAAAAATTATAGTTTGGACTATCTATGACTGAATGTTATGGAGTTATGGGGTAAAAATAGCAAAAATGGTGACAAAGGTCAATTTCAGTTTGTACAGGGGTCAAAAATCAAAGGTTGCTCCAATTTTGGTAAAAAGTGATGCAAATGACTGGTTGAGCTAATATGGTTTAAAAATGAATAGTTTGCACCATCTGTTATGCTTAGTTATCATGTTACGGGGTAGCATATGTCATATGTCATAGTATCCAATGGACGTTGACCTTGTTTGACCTTTACTTTGGAGATTCAACACAGTCAAAACTATTCCATTTATTAATCCTATTTGCTCAACCAATAATTTGCATCACTTTTTTTTACCACAATTGGAGCAACTTTAACTTTTGACCCCTGTACAAACTGAAATTGACCTTTGTCACCATTTTTTGCTATTTTTACCCCATAACTCCATAACATTCAGTCATAGATAGTCCAAACTATACCTTTTTGGAATCTTTATGATCAGGCAAATAATATTGTATACTTTTCAATATGATTGGAGGATTTGTAAATTTTGACCCCTGTGTGGTCCTCAGAGGTCAAATCCAATTTGCCTCCACATGTGAAAATAAACTTCATGGTATGCACTAACTGTGGTAGAAATTTTTTTTTAATTTTTTTTATCACAAACTGAACAATTGTCCTGAAATTTTGAGCTATGCCGCCTGACTATGTTGAAAAAAAATTGTCTTTTAATTAAGTCTTATTTTCTCAGGGTTTTTTTTAATCACACTGAGCTCCTGTTCCACTCACGGACACTAGGTGGCGACAGATCTCCGATCAAAGAGCCATGTGGCGCGTGAGGTTTGTGGCGCGTGCGGTTTCTTGAGCGCGCTCGAGGGAAAGTGAGCGGAGAGAGGAGGACGAAGGAGACAGCAGGAGGACACACCAGGAGGAGACACACGGAGCTCGGCTCTGCTCTTTTTCACACTCACATTGTTACCGCGTAAGAGACGCACTGTAGTTTTTTTTTTTTTTTTTTTTTTGGAGGGAGCCGCCGATAAGTTTGGAGTCCAGTGGATGTGAAGACAGAAAGTTGAGCACCGAGCCGGAGGAATGTATCCGAGTCGGGCTGCGTCGTGCCAGCGTCTGAGGAGATGTTCCTCCTCCTGCGTCTTCTGGACCGTCCTGCTCCTCCAAAGCGTCCTGGACCTCAGCGCCTCTGGTGAGTCCCACAAAAAAAGTTGTTCTTTTTTTCCCCCCCCATCTCTCTCCTGATTTTAAGGATGTATTCTGCCAACTTTGACGAAAAAATAAAATAAAAAAACCCAACATGCGTCCGAGATGCGCAGTAGTGACTTTTTGAGCACCACTTTATTTCTGTGACTTTATTTGTTTTTCGCCCTGAAGTCGTGTCATTATAAAGTGTAAAGCTGAGCTGTTTTCCATTATTCGGCCTCCCTCTCATGTAAATCTGGTGTGGTTTTTAGATTATTGTCCTATTGTCAGTGTGAAGCCTCTCCATTGACAGACAATAGGGGGGCTCTTAACTGGTCAGCTGGGTGGCTATTGTACCCTCAGCCACGCCCCTCAATAATTAAGGTCAGTTTAAAGATAAGAGACGTAAAGTCTTATTTAAAAGACAAACATTTGAGTTGGGCTGATTTCTTTTTGGATAATTGGTTAAAACTGCAGCATTATAATGTGTCCTAAAACACTAAGGCCTAAAGTGTTAAGCAGCTGTTTTGGCTACATTTACATTACCACCTGAAGTGACCGGAATCAGGTTTTTGTTGTTTTTAGTTTGTATGGTTTCACATTTATGTTTGCAAGGTGCATTTGTTCCATGCAATATCGCAAGGTGGACCGAATCGGAATATCTTTTGTGCTTCCGAAACTAGGTGCCACTTCTGGAAGGACGCTGTGCACATCTGGAATCTGTTTTCCTTGTTGCTAGATGCAGAGTTTGGAACCACGACATCAGACATGACATCAAACATGAATTTTTGCAAAGTGGAACTGCCAGAAAAACATGCAGGCATTGATAAGAGCAATTGATAGCACCGCAGGCATACAATTCTGATGGATTTGGAACTGGTGCTTGAGTCCCATCCCTAACTCTTACCCTGACCGCGTCATTGCCCAAACCCTACCCTCAAGCTAAAACATGTCTGTTGGGGCATTCAGTACCTTCAATGGTAATGAGTCTTTCTGTTGTACAAATCATTTTCTTGCTTTACTTTTGCTCATCCACGAGCAAAAAGTTAATGTATTAAATCAAATCTCTGCAAGCCTACAAATTTAAGTTCTACTGAGATTTGTGTTCAGATTGCTGGATTCAGAGTCCAGAGCGCTATCCGTTACACATGAGGCGTGGAAAAATACAGGCTTTCCATGTGACCAGCTCCCAGCCTCGGTGGCCGTGTGCTGAGCGGTTAGTCACAGCATTTTCAAAAACACTCCACTTTTCTTTTTTTGTTGAGCAGTAGGGAATCAGCAAATATCATTAGGCAGTTCACACTATCAACAATTTTCCTTTTAGCTAGCAGTGGCAGAGTTTGTATTTGTTTTTTTGTGTGCGGCACACTGTCAACATGTGAATGCAGCACAAGTGTGTCAAAGATCAAATATGAAGCAAGACTTGTGTAAGTGGCAAAAATCTCACATGCAAAAAAAATTTTTAATTTGGGATGTTCACACGCAAAAAAGAGCAGATCTATGTCACGTCAACCAATAATGTGAACGCAGCCCGTATGTGTTGCTCGGTTCCCCTCCTCTCATATGTGTTGTATGTTTAAAAAAAAAAAACCTGTTTGTCTAATTTAAGTGTATTTAGTTTGAATTGTTTATGAAGCTGCTGGTTCCACTTTTCTTGCTGCTGTCTTTTCAGAGTGTAATAAGTATAAAACAATCCTCCCCCTCCCACATGGGTAGTGATGAATTATCTCCGGTAGGTTTTTCAGGGTCTGTTTGGATTATCGCTGTCCTCCTTAAAGGCTTTTGGTTGTTTTATACAGTGGAGGAAGACAGTATAGCACTTTCTGCTCTTAGTGGTTCTGCTCTTGCCGGCTTTCGCTCGGTTTTGTAGCACGGAGGAATGTTAATCCACATTAACTTCGGGAGTTAGGTGTAACCTCTTCGAATGGAGTTTCATCATCAAATATGGAAGAGAAGGAACCAAGAGCTCGTTTCTTTGAGCCGCTTCATATCTGGAAATAGAAAAGTGGATAAAAGTGTGCGTCTTTGACCATGTATAGCCGCATAGTTGAAGTAGAATGGTCCCTGAAAATGCTTTTGCATACAGGCAGTAATGGTATTCTGTTATCCCAAAGCAAAACAACAATTTTTACAGTCTTTTGGAAGTTAAAGAAAGTCTGAAAGTCTTCACTTTGTTTCCTACATTATCTGTAGAGTTGGCAGTTGTCGACTAATTGTCAGGTATTTTAAAATTTTTGATTAATTGTTTTTCATTTGTGAAGGAAAAAAATACCAAATTGGAAGTGGTTTTCTTCTCATATATGAGGATTTGTTCTTTTGCTGAATTTGGTCTAAATTTTGAGAAATATAATTAAAGTGGCCTGAAGGAGGATTCAGCGACATCTAGTGGTAAGGTTTTTCACACTGCAGCCCATCCAATACCCTGTAATTCTCCATATCGCATATTGGCAAAAATCGCCGCAGAATGCATTGCGTCGTCAACATCCGGGATTTTTTTTTTTGCAGGCAGCCGAACTTCCGGTCGCTTTCATGCAGTGAACGCTTTTGCTTCAGAGCGCCTGGCAACTATGCTTTATTTCCACGTGTCTACGATAAAGCCGCGCGTGTTTATCCTATTTTAGAAGAGTGTGACCATGAAGGCTCAGAGAGGAAGCGGCAGCGGGTGACTACAGCAGACGGCGCTGTTCGCAATCTCAACGGGAAAACTGTGGAGTAGACAACAGTTAGCTTCATGTTAGCTATGTCTATGCTTACCTGCTTATTGACTATGGTTGGACAAATGAAAGAATCAAGAAATGCAAATGTGATGATGGCTATCGGATGTTTGCTGACCGTCATGTCGAACTCGTCGAACTTTGGAAGTATCGAAGCGTACAAAGCCGTGTGAAGCCCGAGCAGTGTCGGACAGCAGCGCGATATTCTACGTGGTTGCTGTGTGCTACTTCAGGAGAAGTACAATCAGCGGGATGCGGTTGTGTTTCAGGGTATGTGTTTATTACCTAGTTTGTCCAAATCCTGTCAGTGGAATCGCAAAAATTAATGAACACTGTGCAGAACACGCTGGAGGGATTATATTTCCCAGCTGGCTTGGGAACGCCTCAGGATCCCCCAGGAAGAGTTACAGTTCTTGGCCGAGGATAGGGAAGCGTGGGCTGAGCTGCTTGGTCTGCTGCTACCACGACCCGGACCCGGATGAGTGGCAGAAAATGAATGAATGAATGTGTGTGTGTACATGTGTTAACGCTCGCTTTCTAACCACTGCGCGGGTTACGACGCAACCGGATGTGGAAGTACGGCTGACTGCAAATCTCGGCAAAATAAGGCAATAATAGTGAGCCCCCTACGTTGGTTCATAGGTGACTATATGCGATGTGGGTAATTTTGTTCTCAAAAAGGATGCAGGTTAGATCACCATATGTTTACGTAGGCTTTTTTTTAAAATTTTTTTATGGGCGCTCCTGTGCTTCCGACTGCCTTTTACTGTGCAGCAAAGTGAAGTTTGTACAGATAACAACATGGATCGAACATGGATTCAGCTAACGCCAACAAACGAGCAGCTTGAAGCAGAACACAGACTCCAACAAAAACCAAGAAACGGAGAAAAGTTTTATCTGCAGAAGCCCATCAGGCCAGAGGGGAATCAGCTCGACGTCGGGAGAAAACACGGATCAACAACAGCACAGCTTTTGAGAAATGCAGGGATCTCCGTTTTGTTTTGGGGATCAACAGCGACCCTGATTTGGCTTTTATCCTCCTGGATAGTTGCTGAAAAGCTTGAAGAAACATTAGTGTGAATTTGTGTTCTCGTCAGCTCACGTTGGGTAATTTTAGCTTGCCTGCTAACACCAATCAGTTGCTAACATGGCTGCCCGACCTAGCCTATTTTGCAGTCATTGGACCGAACAAAATAATCTCTCGAGTGGATAACTTGAGCTAATTCATCAAAAGCCACAGGCAAGCAGGTGAGTTGGTTTGATTGCCGTTCATAAATTATTTTATCAGCTACCGCGGGCGCGCAACCACACGAGCGCACCTCTTGAAAAAGTGCAGGAATTTTCGGTTACTACTGTGGCTGCAATATGAAAACCTTACCACTAGATGTCATCAAATCCTACTTCTGGCCCCTTTTAAATTGATTATCTTATCTGGCTTCCAATTTCAATTAATGATGATAAAATTTGCAACGTTTGTGAAGTAGTGAGGTTGAGATGTTGTATTCTGCTGTTGTATTCTGATGTCCCGCTCAGACCGTAATGCAGCTCCATTATATGATTGTAGACGATAACACTGAAAGGCTCATTCTAATGAGAACGGTCATAGTGGAACAACAGTGTGTGAAGAGAAGAATGTCCTACTCTGTGATCAGTGTGGTAATATCCCTGTTCTGTGAAGCAACGTGACGGCACGGCTGTCTGAGCAGATTGTAGCTTTTGACTTCTGTAACCACGTTGGCGTCTTCTAGTTGACCAGTGAGACAGCGCGTTCTTAGAGGTCACTGCAGTTTCACGTGTGTACAAAAGCTGTTGACTTCTATTTCATTACAGACAGAATGAACCCAAGATATTTCATGTTTTGTGTGGTCAGCTTAATTTCATTTGTTAATGTACATCCATTCCTGCATTTCAGGCCTGCAACATATTCCAAAAAAAGTTGGGCTGGAGCAATTTAGGGCTAGTGATGAGGTAAAGATAAATAATTTCAAACAGGTGATGTCAACAGGTGATTCTCATCATGATTTGGTACAAAAGCAGTATCCATGAAAGGTTCCGTCTTTGAGGAGCAAAGATGGGTAGAGGATCTCCAGTTTGTCAACAAATGTGTGAGAAAATTATTGAAATGTTTAAAACAAATCTTCCTCAAAGAAAGATTGGAAGGGATTTGCATATTTCTCCCTCAACATTGCATAATATCATTAAACAATTCAAGGAATCTGGAGGAATTTCAGTGCGTTTAGGGCAAGAGCGCAAGCCTAAGCTGAACACCCATAACGGGCACTGCAAGAACCGACATTCATCAATAGCTGATATAACCACATGGGCAAGGGATTACATTGAGAAAGCTTTGTCAAGCACTACAATACGGAAATACATGGGTTGCGCCATCACATGGTGTAGATGTGTATTGTGGTCAGATGAATCAATATTCCAGATCTTTTTTTTTTTTTTGGAAGAAATGGACGCCATGTGCTTTGGGCCAAAGATGAAAAGGACCATCTAAACTGTTGTCAGCAAGAAGTCCAAAAGCCAGGGTCTGTCATGGTATGGGGTTGTGTCAGTGCCCGTGGCAAAGGTTATTTAAACTTCTGTGATGGCAGCATTAATGCACAAAAGTGTGTTGAGAGTTCAGAGCAACATATGATGACTTCAAGACGACATCTTTTCCAGGAACGTCCATGCCTTTTTCAACAAAACAATGCAACACCACATTCTGCACACATGAGAAAAGGCATGGCTGTGGAAGAAGGGGGTATGGTTACTGGACTGACCTGCCTACATGTCCTGACCTGTCCCCATTAGAGAATGTGTGGAGAATTTTGAAATGAAAAAATGCAACAACGGCAACCCGGTACTGTTGCACACCTTAAGACGTGTTTGCAGGATGAATGGGACAAAATAACACCTAAAACACTTCATCGCTTGATATCCTCAATGCCAAAATGTCTTTTAAATGTTGTGAAAAGGAATAGAAACATTACAAAGTGGTAAATGCTTTTGCATCCCAACTTTTTTTTTTTGGGTTCATACTGTCTGCAAATAAAAGTCAAAGTAAATGTATGAATTTTTTTTTTGTTTTGCGTTTTCCGTACTGTCTAAACTTTGGGGTTGTAAGACGATGTACTCTTATCCCTCTAGATGTTGTTTTTAAAAAGCTCAGTTTTGATGGGATGAAAAACACTGCCTTAATCTAGGCATATCATGAGATTACCCCCTGCGGTCTTAAATCGGGGGCCACACCTCCACAACTGCTAAAGGCGCAACACGAGACGGCTTTTCACCTCGACGAGAAATATCGTCACGTCTTAATATCGTGAGATCTCCTGGCACAAGATCTCGCCACTCCCCTTCAAATTAGACAGATTCTGCAGAGCATCGTTTCTCTTATAATTTATGACTCACTTCCTGTGAGAAATTTGAGAGTATTCTACCTTTTTGCATAAATATAAACGCAGTTGTGCCAACTGGGGTTTCATGAATAGAAATGAAAACACTGCTAACAGAGGTGAATGATGACATGTATCTGATAATCAGCGGTATTTAAACATAATGTACATGCAGCATCTTTTCAGCATGGTCACTTCATCACTCAGGTGTGGCCCATTGGGTCCGGCATAACAATTATTGACCTCTTCATGAAGATAAATGGACAGTAACAATGTTTCCAGCTATATAAACGGTGTGAATGTTTCTTTCAGGACGACGACTCGGTGTGAAATCTGTTTAGAGCAACATTTAGCCTTTTAGAAACGCTCTGGAAGACTATAAATCTTGCTGGGTGGAACTGCCTCAGTTCAGTTTCCAACAGGACACACTGTTGACACTAAAGGCACTTCAGCAATTGGGGGGGAAAAAAAAAAAAAAAATCCCTCAGCTCCACAGTGTTCCAGCTTGTGCTGTTCTACAGTGATGCCTATCGACACTCCATAAGTAGTTTTCTGGCACTTTTTAAGTCTTGTGTTAAGGGAGTAGTTTGTACAGAGGTGAGAAAAGATATCAAACTCTATAATTATTAAAATTGTACAACTTTATTTAAATAAAAAAAAATTGTGATATTGTACCAATGAGCTGATTTATCCAGACGTTCTGGGAGAGGTCGGCATCTGACACGGCGAGATGGCAACATCTCTTTTCGATAGATGACTGTTGTGTTTAAAAGCTCGACTCCCACTCTGAGCGGTGCACACGGCACTAACTCAGGCATCAAGTGGTGTGCATCCTTAAAAGCTTTTGGCAGACACCGAAGAATGAGGCGAGAACCGTATGTGCGAAACAGATGTAGAGTCCTTTTCTGGGAGGAGAATGTGTAACTTGGGTTTTGAGCGTGTGAAACGGCAAGAACGTTATATACATCAGTTTAATCAGCGCGCAGTCATAAATCATACGGCCTGACTCTGTTTTATGTCACTGATTTAAAGCACCGGCACAGAAACCACGTCGTCCACTGGCAATTACCTACTTCCCACTCGTTATTAAGCACATGTGGTTAACAAGGGTCTGTGTGGATCATTGCGGCTATAGGCCAAACTCTTTTGAGAATATTATTGAACTAATTATTGAAGCAGTTTACAACCGGCGATGATTTTGATCAAATTAATAGTACGAGAGCAAACAAAGGCTGCTTTCCAAGAACTCAAATATTTGTTTCTGTTCCAGGCAGAACGACACAGTTGGCTCCAAAATTCAAAGATATGATGTTACCTCATGATTTTCGATGTCAGCGAATGGTAGTGTCGTTTTTCCACCCAGTTGCTGGCTGGAATGTTCTGATAATTTGTCTTCAATGTTAGTTGACAGAGGAATTTTGGATGGAGAGCGTAATTTAGGTTTTCACAATTGTCGATCGTCTCTGTGCCAAGTTGCGCAAAAGGTCCTTCAGTTTCCTGTGAAATGTAAGAAAAGTAAATTTCCTGAACTCGAGTAATATTGGCAGAAAAGTAGTTTGCATTTCCTCCAATCGGTCTCTGGGGAGCACGCTTGTTTTTTTAGTGGTCACAGTCCCTTGGAGAGGTAGCGTTTAATCAAAGGCCAATCACAGTTCTCTCAGATCTTTACTGGAGACGTTTGATACAATTTCTGCCACTACAAACTGTAGCCAAGCGTGAAACTCCTTTTCCTGCAATTTACTGTCTGCACAGGAGGGTAGTCCATTGCAGAAGGAAAAGCCATAGCAGGATAAGGTGGAGGGCGGGGGTTCAGGTTTTAATGCCACCGTTGCAAACTGGTGATTAGATGACACTGAAGTGTGACACGTCAATGATTTTAACAGAGGCAAAGTGTGGGCCAAGTTCTGAAATAAGCTGCTGAATGGTAACGTTTTCTGCTAAAAGTGTTAAACGCATTAATAAACTACATGTACATTTGGACTTTTCCATTAATGGACCTGTATCACATGTCCCGCCTTCAAATTGAATTGCTTTCTATACATTCTATTCAGTGCCTTCTATGTTAATGTCTTTTGAATGCTGTCTGGAAGACAAATTACGCCTGCCACATAAAAAAATGTTCTCTGCTGTACTTCATACACACATTACAATGACTCCTTTGCTGCAGTTGTAAGGCAAGCTGTAAGTGCGAGGGTGTGCTGATGACAAAGTGACATTTTAATGAGTCTGATGGAATAAGCTGCACACGCTGCATATCAATTTCTCATACGGACTTGGCATGGGTTACCGTCGAGGGCTGGAGAGAATAGTTTTGACTTAAAAAAAAAAAAAAAAATCTCTAAAGTTCATCGGGATCCGTTTAAAACGAAAATTTATCAAATTGCTGCATTGCTAGCATCCTCCTTGACTGACGTTGCTCCAGCGTAATATAAGGAGGTCATGCTACATTTCACTTAATAGCATGAAGCAAACTTTTTAAAATTTGCCTGTATGTGTCAGAGTAAATCTTTTTAAACCCTGTTTGCATTGCATTAAAGGCTTTAAAAGCCCACGCTGGATAGACGGGCAGATCTCTGTACACTTACAATTAGGTCTTTGTGCGACACCGCTCTTCCTCCGAGGTATTAAATACCCAAACTTTTATGGGCTTCTCAGCCAAACATATTTGTATTTATCTTTCAGAACTCATGTTTAACTTGTCATCAGTGGAAGAATGTTTTCACGTCATGAGCTTTCTTCCTCAAAGATGAGTTACTGACATGTTTCTTTGTGTGAAGAAACTTTAAAGCACTCGTTTTTTTCCCCTCGATTATTTTTCTTATTAAATTAATACTGTGGAGGTAAAAGAACATTCAAGAATTGATTATAGTTCAAAAGGGAGGTACTGACACAGTTGTATTTATATTATATTTTGCTACCTGCTGGGTGAACATATTTCATGGATGTGTGGAAGATTTGTGCCAATCTGTTTTTGAAGAGTGTGTGTGTGTGTTGTTCCTAGCACGAGTTAGGGTTGGACCTTTGGATGTTTTGATCATCCATGGTCAATGGCTGGCCAATGTCATGATGTGTAGCCACCATCATGAGGCTGTGCCCCCCCACCCTGCCATACACACACTAATTCCATTGCCCTTGCAATATTTTTTTGTTCACTGGGGAAATGTACTTTAAGGAGTGCACAAATGAAGGATACAGTGAGTCTTTATTTCTATGTGAAATGGCTGAGATGCACTGCGCCGGGCGGTCCATGAGCCGTGCGTGTGCTGAAATGAGCACGTGCTCCGAACATGCGCCAACCTAATGTCCCACGGGGAGACACTGTGCTGTTCAGGGCGCAACATGGTGTCCTATTTTCACACCGCACACAGAAAAAAATGAATCCAAGTTGTCAGGAAGAGTTCGTCTGCCTGCATTTACATGGAGACGTGGTCGTCGCGAGGCATGCACGGGCTGAAAGTAAGCGGGTACTCAGAGTACTTCTGGCCAAATGTCTCATTCCAGCTTAGTCGGCTGGAACTTGGCATGTAGTTTTCTTGCTGAGCACAGAAATAAAAATTTTAAATAGCAAGAAGAGTTTTGCTGCCTGGAGTTAAGAGTTTTCCTGACTTGCCAAATGGTGAGGAGGTGCTCCGGACGCGATTAGGCAACATCTGCTTGGAAAAATCAGCTGAGGTGCAGTTACTCAGCACATGAAGGTAAATTAATACATTAGAAATAGTAAAGAAGTAAATACATATTAATTAATGAGTAGACAGTTTAAAGAGTGTAAAAAAAGGGTGCAACCCACCATTTCATCAACTATTGCCATGTTTTACTATAGACATTGTGATTTTCGCTCTCAGTGAAAGGTCTACAATCTTAATTGACACGTTGATTTAAATCCAACGTCAACATCATCAGTTTTTAAATCCAAATTATCTCTGGATAAATGAAAACCTTTGTTTGTCCTTTCAACCTACACTGCGTGCACAATTATTAGGCAAGTTGTAGTCCTGAGGATTAATTTTATTGTTGAACAAATACTGTGCTCTCAGCCAATCCAAATGTTAATAAACCTCAAACCTGAATGTTTAACAAAGGAAAAGTGAGTTTTGGCTTTTTCAGGAGAATATATAACGTGTGCACAATTATGAGGCAACTATTAGTGTACAGAATTATTATGCAACTAAATGAAAAACTAAAATTTTCCCATCTCACTTCTTTATTTTGATTTATTACAGAAAGTATAGCAAATAAACAACTCAAAATGAACAAATAAACACTTCTGACATTTCAAAAGTATTCAGTGACCAATATAGCCACCATTCTTTTTAATAACGACCATGAGCCTTCCATCCATGGAGTCTGTCAGTTTCTTGATCTGTTGATGATCAACTTTTTGTGCAGCAGCGACCACAGCCTCCCAAATGCTGTTCAAAGAGGTGGATTGTTTTCCCTCACTGTAAATCTCACGTTTAAGAAGGGCC
>OMMV01188149.1:0-17183 GCA_900302635.1 Chatrabus melanurus | reverse complement strand
TAAAAACCAGTCTTTATTGGGTTCACCTGGTCACAAGCTGAGGTCGGTACACAGATAGGCAGTCCAAAATGGCAACAGTGTCCTTTAGGGAGCAGGCAGGAGAATGAACAGGAGGCTGGCAGAGTCGTACACAAAAGGGCTATCAAGCGAAGGTACCAAAGTCCGGCAGGCAAAATACACAAAAACACGTAGGAATAATAAAGATCTGGCAACAGGGAGTCAATCACGAGAAGCACTAGGAACACTGGGAATAAAGGTGTGAAGAAGGCAAAAAAGCACAACATTCTAGCAAGGGACGTGGAAAAACACTGGGGCTTAAATACACTGAGAAATTAAACTGAGACAGGTGTGGGCAATCAGGGAAGTGGAAACAGCTGGGGAAAAAAACCTTCAGAAACAAACTTCAAAAAAAGAACACTAGGGGGAGGCAGAGGACAGGCCAGACACCAACTGTGACAAAATCGGGTCTCAAAGAACCATCGGACAGTAATGGCCGACGGCTTGCTTTATAATTTTATGATAACAGTAAAAGTAAGTAAGTGCTTCTCCCAATTTTTAACTCGGGGTCACCACAGCAGACCTGATATGGATCTGCATGTTGTTTTTGGCACATGTTTTTATCCCGGATGCCCTTCCTGACGCAAATCCATGTTAGATAGAGAGTGGGCAGGGGTGGCCTTGAACCGGGAACCTTCTGCTGTAGAAGCAAGCGCACTAACCGCTTGGCCATCTCACTGCCCCCATTTTATGATGGACAAATGAGGACAAAATTATTGTAATAAACATCCAGTGACGAGGTTTGCAGGAAGTGGTTGATGAATTCTGTGAACAGACTATCAGATGCTCACCAGTTTTTATAATCAGGTTTGTTTTTTTTGTAAACAAAGCGATGCTGTGGAAGAGGTCAAACAAAAACAAGAAGAAACATTGGTGTGAAGACTGCCCTCCTGCACGTCTTTGTTGCCTCTGGCAAACAAGAGAGTTATGGGTAACCAGCTGCTGCAGAGGTCTTTTTGATGTTCAAGAGCTTATTGAGATTGATGGACAGAGGTGTTTGCCGATGCCGATATCTTTGAAAGAGAACACAGGTCCAAGTCTTTAAGTTCCCGGCGCTTCCTGTCTTACTGTATAGTTGTGAGACTTGGATACTAACCAGTGACCTAACTGGATGACTTTGACAACAGGTCTCTTTGGAGGATCCTCAGGTACCACTGGAATGGCGGTTACTTAGGGAGACTAAGATGATGAGTATCACTTGCATTGAGAGGGATCATCCACTTCGACATTTTGGCCATGTGCCGCGTTTCTCTATGCATGATCCAGCACATAGGTGTGAGAGTGCTAATTGACCCCAGTAGCTGGAGAAGGCCAAGGGGGCACCCACACTTCACCTGGCTGTGGCAGATAGATGATTACTTTCAAGAGGTGGGGATGGACCAGTTGTCTGCCTGAATGGTTGCCATCCAGGACCCAAGGCAATTCCGTGGGGTCGTGGATGCAGTGAACCGTGCCACCAGTGCATGCTTGCAAACTTGACTTGACTTGAACCCCACCAACTCTTAACAATGCGTCATTTCTGCTGCTTGTCAAGAGAAGCTGATTGGTTTGAATTTACCGCTGCGGTCCGATGACTGAGCGGAACCACACCAAAGTAACGGTGCAGATGGTGTTCAATACTCATATTAAATGTCAACAAGATCATGATGAATTTCAGCACACAGGAAGTCCTGGTAATTGCTTTTTTATGATATATTATCCTCTCATGAGAGTTCTGCAGCCATGCCGCTCTGAGCACACCTGATCCCGTCAGATCTCAGAAGTGAAGCAGAGTAAGTCCTGATTACTAATGGGCTGGAAGACCACTTGGGAACATCAGGAGCTGTGACCATGTTTTTCCATGCAGAACTGGAGTTGCATCAGGAAGGACAGATTTGGTGCCGCATGTTACCGCATTCACTACACCACGGAATCACCCTAGGTCCTGGATGGCAACCACCCAAGCAGAGAACCGGTCCATTCCCACCTTTCAAAAGTAACTATCTACCGCAGCCAGGTGAAACATGGGCATCCCCTTGGCATTGTCCAGCCCCTGGCTTTCTCCACCTGTGTGTTGGATCATGTCCAGAGATGTGTCACATGGTCAAATTGTTGTAACTGCCGTTCCCTCAAAATGCAAGTGATACTCCTCATCTTATTCCCCCTAAATTGCCGTTCATTTGTGCCAAATCTCAATGGGGATCTGTACCATGTCCGCTGTCCTGACACCGAGCAACCATGGCTAACAGTTTGTGCATTCGGGCTTGGAGGGGGTCTCAGCCTTTCTTAGATATAAGGTTGGGAACTGCAGCTGTCATAAAAAAAATCACTATATTGAGTTTAAAAGCACACTAATCCGAGTTGTGATCTGAGAGGATGAGCTGAGGAGCAAAAAAAAAAAAAGTCTGTTTTTGGCTGTTGCATTAATGAACCGACTACACGAGAAAGATCGACGGCCAGCAGTGACAGGCATATTTCACTTCACACTTACACACTAATCCTCAGGCAGCTGCTAATCACTGCAGCCACATTCTCAGCACTCCACTGTTCTGAGACCAGGTTGGCTGATTTGATGAGTATCAGATAGCCCGGACCTAAGCTTCCTGTGCTGCCTCTCCATTTGGTTCCCATTTAACCTGTCTCACAGCCAATAAAAGACCAAGTCAATTACAACAAACCGGGAACTTCATATGCAGGAAATAGGCCAATTACATTAAACCCAGTGAGCTCCTGCAGCCAGTAAACTAGGGCTTAAAAGGAGGGGAAAAAAATATGTAAAGCGGCAGAAGCAGGAAAGGCACCGGTTTTGGGTTTCAATCTGCCAGTTAATCTTCAAACAGCAAGCTGGCAGTATGCTGGTCACTGATAAAGGCGCTGGTCTGTCATCACACAGCCTCACCTCCAGTCACTCAGCCCTCCTGTCAGGACGTCATCTGGAATCTGGGAAACAGCTAAGGGCAAGGAGAGAAAAGCCACAGAGAGGAGGCAGGAGTAGAGGGGGGAGATCTGTGTCTCTGCGTGTTAGTGTTTGTGTGTGTGAGAGTCTGCTTGTCAGTGAGTAAATGTGTTGTTTTGCTCGCGCATGTCTGTGGCGCGACCCCTGGCCAGGCGCCCTTCCCCTCTACATCTCCGCCTTCCCAGCATGCACGTACACAAGCTCGTTTTTAGACATGCACTTTAAGCGGTCGATTTGACTCCAAAGGGTTATATTTGAAAAGTCTAGAAGTTGCTTTTCTGTCAACATGTTGCTGGCTATTTTACTCTGTAGCACATTTCGGTTCACACTGCTGCGTGTAAAGCCATACTGCAAAAATTTCACTTGGTCCAGTGTAGATTTCATGTTTGCTCCATTCCAGCCCACTGCGGAGAAAATCCTGTGTGCAGCCAGCAGCATAATTAATATGCATGATATAAAGTGCACCAGTCAGTGCAGCTATGCTGCTCTGCACACACCAGAACCCATTAGATCTCAAAACTTAAGCAGAGAAGGTCCCGATTAGGAGTTGGCTGGGAGGCCGCATAGGAACACCAGGACCTGTACGCATGTTTCTCCATGTAGAACTAGAGCTGTGTCAGGAAGGGCATCCTGTGTGAAACTTGTGCCAATTCCTAATGCGCCATCACTCCCAGATCTGCTGTGGCAACCCTGAACAAGTGGGGGCAGGCGAAAGGAAAAAAAAAAGTGTACCATTCAAGTAGCACTGTCTCAAATAAATTAAAGGAGACTATGATGCAAAATCAGTTTTAAGCTACTTGCAACAGTTAAGTTTTTTGTGTCCCCAAAGCTCCACTTTTCTGGGACTTTGTATGTAGAAATTAGAAAATTTTCATCAAGAAGTAAGTCCTATATAGGGCCTGAGGACCATTTGCCGGTGCTTATTCCTGGATTCCGTAGTGTGAAGCACAGGACATTAGTCTGTCTCAGGTTACTTCCCCAGGCATGGCTGGTACCCATGTACAGCTTGGTGGACTGGGACAATGCAGATGAAGCGTCTTGTCCAAGGACACAGAGAGGTAGCGTGGTACACACACCTGGAACCGAATTTTGGTCTGCCTATAGGTAGTCTACAGAACCACCTGCTCTGCAACTCTGAAGGCTCGTGTTTAAAAATGCATTTTATTTGACAGGATCACTCCAATATGAATACAAACAAAAATAAAACATACGTAGCAGCAATATAACCATTCATGTTTATATGGTTGAGTGGATACCGAAAGTTCCAAAAAGCGAAGGACATGGCTACAGGTACGAGACATTTTTTGCGCAAATGGTGCTCCAACACTCATTAAAAAAATCTCTAACAATATAAAATTCTTGATCTTGTTGTTCATTCATTTTTTCATTTGTTTGTTTATTTCGAATATGTCAATAAAAACAATCAATTCTGCAATTTTAAATTCACAAGGACAGACATTCAAAATGAATAACAAATTAATTATAGCAAACAAGAACAAGAAAAAAAAGAAAACAGAACAAAAACAGAAAGTAATCTAAACATATCCGAAAAGGAGTGAGAAGAAGTAAAACTTATATACTCCCACCCCTCTTATAACTTAAATTAAATAATTACTCACTGACTTCCGAGCTTATTGGTATAGCTCGGTATATTAGCGTATAAAAATATACCATTCAATTTTATATTTAAAAAAAAACTAAAAAAATTATTGATAATAATTTTATATATATATATATATATACATACACATACACATAAATAAAAATACACACAAAATATGCATATAAAAATATACATATCTATATATATATCCATATACACATGTACATAACCACATACACAGACATCCATGTCGTACATGTTAACAAAAATAACTATTCTAAGTAACATAAATGTAACCCAACAACATGTATACACAGTATACATACCCATACGACAATACATACACGTTAATATCTACATACGTACCGATACACATCAACTCTTACTCAGACTCACTGTGGAACATGTGTCGTAATTTTGAGTTTTGGAGGAAATCATGACATGACGGGAATCCCATGGGATCTCGTGTGTCGTAGCCACAGAAATTAAAGACCAACAATAATAGTGGATACGAACACGGATGATCGATACATGACGCTACTGGGTTACTACTATAGTAGTAGTAGTACTTCATTATGTAATTAATACATTGTTAATGCTACTGAGTTCTGTCATAGCTGCTCAGAATGTCAGAGCGTCGCACAGTCAGTACTAACGCTGGGCATGCAGGAAAATGTCCCATACTTGTAGCCGCTACCAATTAGGATACCAGTTTCACACCTGTAGCTACTTTCTAAAGCAAAATTCCCTTCTGTAATCTGTTAAAAACATCATACTATAATTTTAGAAATGTTTCTCTGTCTGTCTGTTTGGTCCATTACTCCTCCTAGGTTCTTGACCCGATTTCCACCAAAATTGGTAAGTCTTTAAAGGGCGAGCTCAGAATAGCAATTAAAGCAAAGGTCAAAATTACGATTTCCACTCCAATTTGCACATATAAGGAGGTGGGTTGTGGAATTGAAGGACTGCATTTCCATAGCACTTTTCCATCTAGCAGATGCTCAAAGTGCTTAATAATGATGCCTCACATTTACTTCCTTCCCCAGCCAAGGACAGTACCCATTTTTACAGCTGTGCAGACTGAGACAATGCAGATTAAATGCCTCGTCCAAGGACACAAACAGGTAGCATGAGGGGGATTCGAACCACAGGTCTACATATTGGCAGGCCAGCTCCTTATCCACTGAGCTGCCTGCTCTACAATGGGCGGTTAATGATGAGTTGCCCAGGTGAAGTCAAATTTGCTGAAGGTCAATCAGTGGGGTCAAGGGCATTGGGGTCAAAGCTCAAAATTGGAGTATGTCACTCCAATATCTACCAAACCTGGCACAAATATGTTGGTGGGTTCTGCAATAGCCCAGATGAGATTATATTTACGAAAGCTCAATCGTTGGGGTCAAAGGTTCACAAAGCTTGGTACACATAAGGAGGTGAATTCCAGAATTACCCTGGCAAAGTCAGCCACAGGTCAGCCATTTGGGTGAAAGTCAAGGTCATTGGGGTCAAATGTTAAAGGGCTGTAGCCCTTACTGTCTTCATGCCCACAGGTACCGTTATCTAGCAGTGTAAAGTAACTCAAAATACATAGAGTTTTAAATGTATTAAATTAAACTGGATGAGTTAATTCAACCACTATTGGTGGTGATTCACGCCTTGCGGCTGAGCTTTCGATAATAGATGCGCCACCGTATCGCTACCAATGAAGGCTTCGTTAAGTGAATTTGTGTTTTAGCGGCACAGCAGGACAATGAGACGAACACGGCTAATGGCTATAACATGAGCGCGAAGACAAACAGAGGCCGAGCCAAAGAGGAAGCCACAGACTTAAAGCCGTGTCAGGTTCAATTAGACCATCTGAAGAGTTTAGCAGGCAGAGCTGACAAAGTCCAATTTGTCCAACATATTTCAGACCGCTGTCCCCACATCTGCTCACTGCTCCGCTTTCAGCACCAGGTTTGGACAAATATTCACACTTTTCCTACAAAAACCTCAGAGGAAACGATGTGCTGGACTTTCGCTTTATCGAGAAAAGCCATCGGCCGTGTTTCCTCCACATGTAAGTTAAGATCCCCGCTCACCCCAGAAAGAAGAAAAAGACACTTTTCTTTTTCTTCTGTCTTTCTGTTTCATGTACCCACACTCTGTCTTTGTGTCACGCACGCACACATGCACGCACGCACGCGCGCGCCGAGGTCTACCCTGTGGCGAACGTCTCACATATGCCATCCAGTTAGCGGGGTATTTTTGTCTGTGTGAGTGGGCAGCGGTGTCACTCAGCGAGCTTTGAGCTCAGCGGAGAGAGAACGCGAGCTGTGAAAGCCAGCCACTAACAAGCAGAGAGATTCCCTCCCTGCATCCCGCAGCCAGATGGCTAATCTCAGCAGAATAAGAAACATACTCCATAATAAGATTTAGAGAGAGAGAGGGGGAAAAAAACATAATTGAAATGCCTCATAGTCACAAGTTGCCTGCAATGAGGTGACAACAGCATAAAATGTCAAAATAGAGCCATTAATTAGACGCACTGGAATGGCTTCGGTTAGCTCGCAAAACAGACACCGGAGCTCGAGGCTGGCGGGCAAATTGGAATAATTTGTGTTTTCAGGGATGTTGAAGGGTTTTCCTGAGTGGATGGTGGCTGGACACACACACACACACACACACAAAAAATTCCCAGATTATTCATTTATTTATTTATGGGATGGAGGCCGCTGCTTCCCCGCGTCCACATCAGCCACTCAAAAAAATAAATGATGAGATGAAAAACTGCACCGTACCTCCGCCTGTGGCCTCAATGATGACAGGCTTGATTTCTGGTGGCTCTCTGCCAGTGCATTGCCCGAGGATGCCCGCAGGTGTCTGAGGCAGCGTATCCATTAGCTACCTGTGCAGACTGCTCCTCCAGACGCTGACGTCTGCTTCCTTTTCTTTTCAGGCCACGCACCTGAAGCCGACCATCTGGCCGAGGACGGACGACCGCGCTGCAGCGGCCCCTAATGCTGCGACCTCTCAGCCGTCTTCCTGTCAGTCAGCCCCATCAGCTGATGTCATCAACACAGGTGGCATTCCCGTATTCTCTGCCTACTGGGGGAGAAACTTCTCACACAAATGGATGTCATTTAGCTTTCACTTACATCATTCCCCTTTTCATCTGAGGCAATCGTCGATACTGGAGCCAAGATTCAGAGTGTTCAAAGTGAGTTCTCTTGCTACTTTGAGGCTGTTTCCATCAAAAACAGCTCTGTTCTGCTTCAAGAAGCTAATTTCGGGAGTTCAACTGCAGTTTGAAAAAATAAAACTCATGCAGAAGTCCTTTTTTTTTTCTCCTTGGGAACGAGAAAAGCAGCAGGACCTGAGGAGCAAAGCAGGACAACATCATGGAGGGTGCACTAGAGTGGGCGTGTATTTTCTACCTCAGCATGAAGAAAATAATCTGACAGCACACAGCCGGTCAGAATGTCACCAGAATAAAATAGCTCAGAATCAGTCCCTCCAGGATTTTCCAGGCTTTTTTTTTTTTTTCGAGTCTTAAAATGCCTTATTACAAGACAGCTTTTCCAAAAACCTGCAATGCATGTCGTAATGTTTTTAGGCATTTTACAATGAAATTGCAGGAACAAGGAAATTGCAACAACAGTTGTGATTTTTTTTAAAAATAATGTAATAATGAAAGAGAACTTCTTCCAGATTTTTATTTCTACACAGTTTATAACCCAAACTGGCATGCATGCATTTGTGTTTTGTGGTAGAAAATTGCTTGTCAACCAATCACTTTTGTTTGTATTCCACCACAACATTGCACATGGTGCAAAAGAGTTTACGTCCGCTTTTGTGCAGAACATCCGGGAATTACCTTTTAGGGTCTTTAGCACTAAACAAGGAAGTGAGTTTGGTGAAACAAGGAAATTGAGTTTGGCGATATACGGCTCAATGTATTGCACAGGAGACTGTTGTTATTGGTGAAACTCTTAAGGTGCAGTCACACCTAGGCTTTTGGGCCAACGTATATGAATGTATTTGCATTCGCCGTGATCGCTTGCCTCCGGTAGCCTGTGCTGGCCTTCGCCAATGTTCGCTGATGAACAACGACTGCGTCCAACATTTTCAACATGGTGAAAATATTTCACTGATTGCCGACGTACCCGTGGCTTCGTTGGAGACCGGTAGACAAAGTTAATCTCCGCTACGACCAAGGTAGCCTTCGTCAGCCTTCGTTAGCATCCGGTAACTGAAGTTACTGGTGCGATCGTCGATGCTGGGTGCTGCTTCGCCCTGCATGCTCAGAATCACTGGACAGTGGTGTGTTGAACCCCTCTCCTGCATGTTGCCATGTTGGCAAAGGTCCCGCTTGTTCTAATGGAGCACTGGCTAACGCCCGCCTCTCCTGACCTCCACTAGTAACACGTTGGGGAATGCCGTGCTGCGTTTGAGGTTCGCTACCAAACTCCGGGAACGTGATTTTTGCTGACGTATGGCCACCTTTCTCTCCCTTTCACTGTGTTCACCAACCGTTGAGGTAAACGTCATAGTGTGACTGGGCCTTTAGGAAACAATGATGATTGGTCAACTTTATAGAAAAGTTGCAGTGATTGGACAATATTGCAATTGCAGTTGCACAGAATTCATACTAAATCATGATTACAATTGCCTGTTAACATCACCTGTTTGAAATAACATCATTATTTAATTTTCTTTTACCTCATTACTAGCCGTAACAAAACTTTTTTTGGAATGTGTTGCAGGCCTGAAATGCAGGAATGGATGTATATTAACAAATGACATGAGGTTGACCACAAAAAACATGAAATATCTTGGGTTCATACTGTCTGCAATGAAAAAGAAGGCAAAGTAAATGTAACAATCGCTGTTGGGTTGTTTTTTATTTTATTTGCATTTTTCATAGCTTCCCCACTTTTTCTGATTTGGGGTTGTGTATTCTTTAGTTTTTTCAGTGATAAAGTATGAAATTGATTTGTTTCTTTTTCAATTTAGTAATGTGTTTCAAATAAGGCTATATATTGAAATTATGCCTAGATTTACCACCTCAAAAAATATGCAACTCACGTTGTCAGTTTTCATTTGTGTGATGCATGCAAAGCCTAATCAACATTATTTACACTCAATGCAAACCAAACGCCTCATTTTATGAACACCGGGAATCAGCAACAGCTGTTTGATAGAGAAAAAATAATTATGTCATGCCCGAATCATCACCAGGGAGCCTAAAACCACGGGGACTGTCACTCAACAGCAGAATGTCGGCGGCAGCGGGGCCTCTGTTTGGGGAAGGCACTTGTCAATCACCTCTCTAGCAGTGAGGGACTAGGTGGTCTGGCCAATCACAGATGATCCCAGCACAGCAGGCCCGGGACAAGGAAGTGAAGCGCCATCTGGAGCGAAGACGAGCTGCGAGTGGGCAACTGAAACAAAGTGATGACATGCTGGAAGAAAGCTGGTGGAGTGAGCTGCTGGATATAACAAGGGCATTTGGATTCACGCTGCCTATCACACCAACGCTGCTGCTGAGTGAAGTAGTCAGATGGTGCTTATTAAAGATGTGCACGGGCAGCAATTCCACTCATATCGGAGTAGAGGACCGGAGTGTCTGTGATAGCCAACTAGCATGATGGGATATGAAAACTGTTATGAGCATTAACACGGTGTGCAAGACATGATACCACAATGGTGTCAGTGATTAGTGTAACAGCCCTTCCATCACACATGCAGCGTATTTGTCAGTCAGATAATATTCTCCACCCAGGACCATTCTATTTTCAGCTGCAGGATGTCACGTTAGTTGTTGACATTTTGCTACAGCATTATAAACTACAAACTTAAGTGGAAGAGTGTATATCTCTGCTAAGAGAATAGCTTTATTGCCACAGCCAATAAACATAGGAGTCCAATAGGAAATCTGGCTTATCAGATCTTTGTGATGTCATAAAGTGAGAATGGTAAACTAAGAAAGGAAAACCTATTTGGCAAAGTTGAAGAAGTTGAAGACATAAAATGGAAACTCCTGAGGCAAATTTGGATCACTACCAAAATTTGGACAAGTCTTCTTGAGCTTATGGAGTCATGAGGTTACTGGACAGAGGTGTTTGGCAATGTCGGTACCTTTGCTGAAGAACAAAAGTCCAAGTCTTCAGGGTCCTGGTGCTTCCTGTCTTACTGCAAGGTTGTGAGACTTGGACACTAACCAGTGACCAAAGGTGACAACTACGTCTTTGGTAATAGGTTTCTTCAGAGGATCCTTGGGTCCTGCTGGAATGGCTTTGTGTCAAACAAATGGTTACTTAGAGAGACTCAGATGAGGTGTATCACTTGCATGGTGAGGGAACATGAACGCCTGCTAAGACATTTTGGCCTGATAGTGCATTTATCTGGGTGTGATCCAGCTCACAGGTGCCTCAGTATTGAGGACCTCAGAGGATGGAGAAGGCCAAGAGGATGCCAACATTTCACCTTGCTGGAGCAGATAGATGGTTATTTTTGAAAGGTGAGAATAGATCGGTTGTCTGCCTGGGTGGTTGCCATCCAGGACCCAGGGCAGTTCCATGGTGTCATGGATGTGGCGATGCACATCACCACCACATGCTCCCAGACCTGACCTGACCTGATTTTCCTTGCCAAAGGACTACCTCTCCACAAAATTCATGATCTGTCATCATAATCTGTAATCTAGCTTGTCCTCTTTAGGATCCACACAGAGATGAAGGAACAAGGTGATCACATAACCACACGTGGGCTCTTCCGGTGTCACTCGCGGCAGTTGCAGTTGTGCATCTTTGGTTTGTTTTATCCATTGGTTCAAAGATGCTCTCTGATCATGTCCGCTTATATACAGCTCTGCTCCCAATGCTGCTTTTTCATCCGTTGATTTTGTAAGACCTAAAGAAAAATCAGGAAATCCCTCTTAGGCTATCTAATCAACTCTTTCCGACAATACTGTATAGTAGTCTGTCAGACTCCTGACTTTGTTTGCCCATGCCCCATCAGTTTTACAACTACAAACTTCTGGAATTTTGGATATAAAAAAATCTTATGGTAAAAAAACACACACATTGTTTTGCAATGTTACATTTGTGAAAGGTAATGAAAGAGTCAAAAGGAAAAGTTTGAGGAAGTATCTGATCTGTTTACAACCACTTCCTTTGCTGATTTCCACTAACTTATACCAAATAAATCTTAAGGCATTTAAGGGGTATTCTCTTGGTTTGAAGTACAAGCAGGTACACGGCAATGATTGGGCATGTTTAATGATTCTCACGAGGCAGACAATGTTTCACTCTTTCAACAGTGACCCGCATGAGCCACTCTGCAATCATGCTAAACACAGTGACCATGGTGCTATGGTTTGTCACGTGACACTGACTCAGCTGTCTGATTGTATTAATGGATGGTTGGATGGACAAACCATCTATTGAGGCATGGTCTTTAATATGCAAGAACCCCGGAACAGGCAAAATTCTTCACGCAGCTCTCGGTAAAATTCTTCACGCGATGATTTTATGACCTAAATAGTGGGGTCATCTGATACTGAGTGCATGCTCTGGAGTCAGTTATAGGTTATGTCACAATTTTGTGCCTAGCTCAATTAAAATAGCTTCTATGGGTCAAAACACTATTTTGCCCTCACTGACCCCATGACCTAATTAATATGCAAAGTGGATCACTATTGCTATGATAATGTGGCCATGTGGCAAGTTTGGTTAGCGTGGGCCCAAGCGCTTTGGAGATATCATGGCAAACGTTGAGAAGAATGGACGTAGCTGTGATGCTCTCGACTATATCCCATGCCAGTACCGTACTTTTCCGGGGGATAATAAACAGATAAACATAACCTCAACCCTCCTCCATCTGTTGCCACAGGTTAAAAATAATTGGCAGGGAATGTCGACAAAATGAAAATGATGAAACTGATCTTGAATTGGGGAAAATGATGGAACTAAAAAAAAAAAATCAAATAAAAAAGAGAAAAACAAGTAAAAAGAAGAAAATTGAAAAAGAAGAAAACAGAAAGAAAGTAAGAAGAAAGTACTATCCTGTTTTGTGTAACCCTGATCTTGAATTGGGGAAACATATAGAAATAAAAATCAAATAAAAGGAACAAAATGAAATGAAGGGGACAAAATTTTCAAAAGAAAAACAAGATAGAGTACTCTCCTTTTCTGTATGTAACACTGATCTTTCTATGGAAATAAAAATAAAAAATCAAATAAAAAAGAGGAAACATAAATAAAAAGAAAAAAATACCAAAAATACTACTCTCCTGTTTTATGTACCACAAAACTTGAATTGGTACAATTTTTGGAAATAAATATTTAAAAAATCTAATAAAAAGCCCAAAAAGAAATAAAAAGAGGAAAAATTGAAAAAGAAAAAAGTAAAACAACAAAGAGAGTACTCTCTTGTTTTATGTAAGACTGATCTTTCATTCTTTTGTTGAAAGACAGATCTGCTCAGATAGGTCAGAGGAAATGAAAACTGAATGAGAATCTTTGCGCTACATTTACCCAATCATCAAAGTGATTAATAGCTGTTAACACCTCGTAAAAATAGAGCTACAGTTACAGCAGAAAATTAGGAGCCAGCATTACCGTCATGTTAATAACTGCTGAATATAATTACATTTCGAACAGCGTTGTCACACAGATTGATAAATTCATGCTCATTCTCTCTCAATAACCTCAGCACAGACTTAAAAAAAAAAAGAAGTATTTTTTGTTGGGAGAAAGAGAGACAGTGAAAGAGGTGAGAGTTGGTGAGACCCGACGGCGGCGGGAGAAGTGGCAGCAAGATGGCGAGACTGAGCGAGCGAGTGGATACACTGTCGATCTCGAGTAGTTTTCATACTATTCCCGGCAGAGGGGATATAACGGATAATTACCAACTCTAAAAATTGTGTCTTTGTGCGCTGGCCTGAAAGGAGAAACTCTCCAGCACCAAAGAGATAAAGCTCAAAACAAAAGCAGCCTGAATTGGACCAGGATTAGCTTTAATGGTGGTAATTACCAGAGGGGATAACGGCGCGGTCCTCTTCGCCCATCACTGAGGCCCAGAGCAGAGGACAGGGGGAAAGGGAGGAAAAAAAGACCTGAATTCGGGGCCCATCCTCAGCTGCCTGTGTGGCTGCGTGGTGGCAGCAGTTGAGCACATTCAATTGTAAAACACTTGGACAACCCATTTCTGTCCGGCCTCTCCTGTGCTAAAAGCCACTACTGTATCTCGCCGAGCCAATAATGGCTGTGCATAAAAAAGGAGCGGGCCCTCTACACTGTTGCTTCTTGAATTACAATCTGAGCTGATGGCTTGGATAAGAGCGGCCTAAATTATAGCAGCGGGGCCACTGAGGCCTCTGTCTCTACCTCATCTTAATGGCTGTGCAGCATTGGCAAGGCCCGCTGCGTGCACCAATAAAACATTATTATTTGGGCCATTGACGGTGATGGGGTCTGCTGCCTAAAAACAAGAGAAATTAAAATGCAACACGGTGCCACTTTGCACCTCCATTGGAAGACAGACTCCCAGACCCCACTGAGGACAAAGGAGGAGCCCAGTAAGAGCCGTGTGCAAGGCGTTCAACTGCTCTGAATGTTTTAATTGATGTTGTTTCAAATGTTTTCTTCCAAAGCTTAATTTGAATGTCAACCCAATCTCCTGCTGAATTTTAATAAAATAAAATGTATATATAAAATATAGTGATGTGCTGCTGTGCATCTGTATACACAGTGTAAAAAAGAGATGAGGACGTGAAAAATGGTAAAACTACTATAACATTTTTTAACCGATAAACATAAACACGTCTGCGCAGCTGGCTGCCTTGAGTTTTTAAGCTTTCTCAGTTTTTATTTATTTATTTTACAGTGTTTGAACCCTCAAACCTTTGAGATCAAAAGACGCCTGGGAAGAGTCATGAGGTCGCTGGACAGAGGTGTTTGCCGATGACAATATCTTTGCAAGAAAATAAAGGTCCAAGTCTTTGGGCTGGTATCTTATTGAGAGATGATTATTTGGCGACTGTGACGACTGAATGTTTGGACGACTGGTAGACGAATTTGGCCAAGTTTTTGGTGACATTGGGGCGACATATTTGCCATTTTTGAAGACTGTTTAACGAATTAGACGAGTGCTGGGTGTCTTGTTGAAGAATATTTGATGAATATTCACAAAGCGGCCGTATGTCTGTCGTCTTCAATTTGTTAATTACTCCCTAACGACTGGCGACCACATTTCGACAACGAGCCAACCTTGAAGCAAATGAAGCGAACCGGACGACTGAAACAGACCTGGGGGGGGTGACATGGTGGCAGTCTATTGAAGACTCCTTGGCGAGGAAAAAGACTAGTTCGAGAATAGTTAGAGACAAGTTAGCGAAAATAAGCAGTCGTTCATTCGCCACCAGGGTCTTGAACATTTTCAAAATCCGCAGGCCAATGAAATTGAGGCGAGCAACTAATTAGCGAATAGGGACATTGATTCTGACTCCTTCGAGAATAATTTCAGACTACATTGAGACCAAGAGCCGAATTAGACAAATGATCATTTGTCTCAGTCGGCAATTGGTCACAAGACCACTGAGATACTGGCTTTAGGGTCCTAGTGCTTCCTGTCTTATTTTATGGTTGTGAGACTTGGACGCTAACCAGTGACCTAAGGCAATGACCAGATGTCTTCAGTAGTAGGTCTCTTCAGAGGATCCTTGGGTACGCCTGAAATGGCTTTGTGTCAAATAAATGGTGACTAAGGGAGACTCAGATGAGGAGTATCACTTGCATTATGAGCGAGTGTCAGCTATGACATTTTGGCCATGTAGCGTGTTTCTCTGGGCATGATCCAGCATCCAGGTGCCTGAGTGTTGAGGAACCCAGAGGCCGGAGAACGCCAAGGGAACACTCATGTTTCACCTGGCTGCGGCAGATAGATGGCTACCTTCGAGAAGTGAGGATGGATCAGTTGTCTGCCTGAGTGGTTGCCATCCAGGATCCAAAGTGGTTCGGTGGTGTGGTGGAGGCAGCAACACATGGCACCAGTGTATGACCATACCTGATGCTTTTGAGTAATTTCTGCCTAAATGGCATATCCAAAACTAAAGGCTTAAAAGTCAAAAACGTGCGATCAAAGTGTCACTGTCTCCCCCCTGCAAAATTTTTAAATTCTCTCAGTCAAATGGTGAATTCTGAAGCATTTTTTAGTACATTGAATGCTTAATTTAATTGTTTGTTAATTGAGATATTATCAACTGCATCAACATTTCCCTGATATTCCTCATTATTTGTAAGAAAAAGGATACAAAGTCTGATTTATTTTATTTCTGATTAGCGTGCTTTGCATAATATTGAAATATATACAACTACATCATCTAAGGCAGCATGGTGGCCTAGCGGTTGGTGTGGCCTAGCGGTTGGTGTGACCGCTTTCAATGCGGTAATAACCGTTTCAAACACCACCCGTGCCCATTCTCCATGTAATGTGGAGTTGTGTCAGGAAGGGCATCCGGCGTAAAACTTGTGCCAAATCTACATGCAGATCCATGTGGGATCTGCTGTGGCGACCCCGAGTTGAAATTGGGAGAAGCCAAAAGTACATTATCATTATACAACTACATCATTTGATCAGTTGATGTATTCAAATTATTTTCTGAAAATCAACAGTAGTGGTGGGTGGTGGGTGGGGCTCCCATAGTCAAACGTGGGGTTCACTTTCGGTGCCTACATATTTTGCACAGTACATACCATATCGGGAATGATTTACAGGAAATAATTTATGAATCCATAAAAATAAATGAGGTTGTCAACTTATAATTATAAAGTTATTTAAAAACATTCAAATATTTGAAAATATTTCCACTCCAAACACAATCAATCAAAGACTGCAGACCCTGACTCCAGATTCATTTCTGTCCAACAGTTACAGATGAAATTTGATCAAGATCATTTTTGACTAAACCATAATGTGAGATGTCTAAAAGTCATGAGACAAAGCCGCTGCTGTAATAGACCCTATCACATATATCTAAAAATTTACCCAGAATGCATTGCATCATCAACTACTGGGGATTTTGGAAGGCAACCGAATTTCTGGTCTCTTTCATACAGTGAATGGTTTCATTTCGCAGCACCTGGAAAATATGTTTTATTTCTACATGTGTCTACGAAAAAGCCGCACAAGTTTATCCGATTTTGGAAGAGTGTGACCATGAAGGTTCGGAGAGGACGCAACAGTGGTTGACTACAGCATACGGCTCTGTTGGTGATCAGAACCGGACAGCTGTGCCGTGGACACGGGACTTTGAAACAGTTACCACCGCTTCGTATTAGCAATGTTTATGCTGTGGTTGGACAAATGAAAGAATCAACAAACACAGATGTGATGATGGCTTTTGGATGTTTACTGAGCACCATGTCAAACTCGTACAACTTGGAAGTATCAAAGCATACAAAGCCGCGTGAAGCCCGAAGCTGTATCGGACAGCAGTGCACTGTGCGCCACTTCAGGAGAAGTAAAATCAGCGGGATGTGGTTGTGCTGCAAGGTATGTACAGCGGGGAAAATAAGTATTGAACGCGTCAAAATTTTTCTCAGTCAA